>CAJNOP010000039.1:954426-971154 GCA_905250075.1 Rotaria sp. Silwood1 | reverse complement strand
GGGGGGGGGGGGGGGGGGGGGGGGGGGGGGGGGGGGGGGGGGGGGGTTGGATGCGAATGCGAGTGTGGCTGTGGGTGGATGTGGATGCGAGTGCGAGTGTGGCTGTGGGTGGGTGTGGATGCGAATGCGAGTGTGGCTGTGGGTGGGTGTGGATGCGAGTGTGGCTGTGGGTGGGTGTGGATGCGAATGCGAGCGTGAATATGGGTGGGTTTTGGTGCAATTGTGAGTGTGGCTAGGGGTGTGTGGGTGCGAATGTGAATGTGGGTACAAATTTGATAGTGGGCGAGTGTGAGTTGGGGTGTGACTATGAATGTAGGTGTGAGAGATGCGGCGGCTGTAAATGTCCATCGCTTCTTTCCCCACTCACACTCATACCCGTGCCGCGAATGCGAGTGTCCGAGGAGCAGTTGTCGCTGGAGAGTAGATGTCGTTGAAGCAAGTGTTGCGGGAGCAACTGTGATGGGAGCAAGTGGCCGGGGAGCAAGTGTCGCTGAGGAGCAACTGTCGTTGGGGAGCAAGTGTCGCGAGAGCATCTGTCATGGAATCATTCAAAATGGTCCTGATTTATCAGCTGCATCTTTTTATGTCTATTCAATCGTCTCATATACATCCTCTCATTTCTCTCCTTGAATTACAAAAAATTGCCATTTATCTGTATTTGAAAGTAGTACAACAAAGTTCATAAAAGATCATTTTAACAATTTTTGACTTTTCTATTTTCAAAAATAAAATGCATGAAAAGAGAAATAATAACATGCTCAATCCGATTATCTGGCTCACTGATACTCCAGATTCATAAAAACATGTCTACTTCTGTGAAAGGAAAACATTATATTTAGAAAACACGTAACCTTCTTATAGTGGACATCTCTCTATAGTGTGCACTTTTGAAAATTCCGAAGTGTCCACTATTGAGAGGTTTTACTGTATATACATTGTATCGCCTCTTACCTTTTTATGTCGCTTTAGAATTGAAACATGCATATATCGATTAGGTCTCATGAGGCGCTTTACTTACCGACGTGTATGGTGACGACGAATGATGAAAAAATATTGTAGAGACGTACAGCTTTATTATTATTTTTTTATGCGTAGCACGAGAAGTCTCATTTGGATGCTAATTTTTGAAACGAATCCCCATCGATGTTACTTCATCAGCCGATCGTATTCTTAAAAAATGTGTTTACATTACGGAGGGTGACAAAATCAAATTCCATTCTTTCGATTGTTGCTTTAAAAAAAAAACAGTGTTGTTTTTTCACTCTTAGTGACAATACATCGCACTCGTATATCTCTCTCCATCATAAATATTGATCATGTGCTTAAGATACGTTGTGATAAGCATTGCCATCTATACCTGATTTTCTAGTTTAGTACACCACTGTGACCTTTTTTACCCCATAAAAATCTCTCTTCCTTCGATACGACTTTCTATGCTCCACTTTGAACTTTTTCCATTCGTACATTAGATTGATTACCTTTTGAGATAAATCTAGGGGTGCAACAAATTCTTGGTATTCAGATTTGAGTTTGACTTTGTGTGTGGGCATGAGTATGGGTAGGTGTGTAACAGCTTTAGCTAAGCTTCCGTGAGCTGAAGTTCTACCTTGGGATGGCCCCTAGAACTATTTCTAAGGTGCCTAGGGGGTGATTTCTACCACTTTTCACGGCCTATCTGTGGCTAGTCTCACTTTCGAATGAATAATTTGTTTAAATTCGTCTTATTTAAATGAAGTAATTTAGTTGTATCACTTCGCACCTTAATATTAAGTTTACGCTTTACTCTTTGAAGCTTGGTTTTTATAGGTACGTGTGAATGAAAACTTGCTTCTTAATATTGGGTTGACATTTTTTCTACTTAACACTCGCTTCACCCAAAATTAGATTTAATTGATTGCGTCTGGCAAATATCATTTAATATCGATTATTTTCGTCACTGGTATAGAGATATACGATGCTATTGGCCAGGCAATGTAAAACAAGGACTCTTGCTATTTAGTAGATTGGTCGAGCACCACTATGCTTCTTCCAGTAAATCAATAGAACCCTTCTGAAATCTAATTAGTTGATAGCTATTTTGTATAGACGAACCAGATGCGAAGAGATCGCTTTGTTCTCGATTTCAAGGAAAAACAGCATAGTTCAGACCAGACTTCGACGCATACGGAATCTTCTTTGTATAAACCGATTATTATCGCAATTACTCCTTAGAATAGTGCAGATAATATATCATTGAATCTGATTAGTCGAAGTAACTAACTCACGAAATAACCAGTTCTCATAAGAAAGAATTCTTTTTGCCATAAGGATGAAACATATTGGCGTTCGAGTTAATCTAAGAAGTAGCATTGATGCTCTTTCATATGGTCTGAACAAAAGCATGGTTCATTTCTAAACCAATAATGAAAAACTCGAAATTCAATGACATTTGGCAGATGTGACCAGTTGAACTTAATTTTGGATGATGTGGATGTTAAAAAGCTGTAGAAATCATTCGTAGATACCTCTAGAAATATTGTAAGAATCACTGCTAAATAGTCATAGAAACCTTATAGTGATTACCACTGGGTAACCCCAGAAGAGTTCAAGGGATCATCCCTAGGTAGAGCTCCCGCTCAACCAACTGAGCTGGAGCTATCACATCCCTAGGTGTAAGTATGTTGGTAGGTATGGATAGATTAACGGCAGAGCAACACCCACACCCACATCCACAAGTTCAGTGTTCTCACGATTCGGATATAATAAAACCGCATCACATACGTCACTAATTCAAGTCTTTGAGCTTGACAAGTGAAGATTCAGTGATCATCCACTTTCTTGTGGATGTGATTAGACTTTTTCCGTTGCGAAGCATAATTCAATGATGGCTCATAGTGGATTCAAACCTTGCGAGGTAGATAACAAATGTAAACGATAAAGACTTTTAGAATCTTTATTTCTTCAGGCTGCTAATCAGCTTATGAGTCAGCGTTAAATATAACATTAGAATTGTGAGATCATGTTGCATTCGCAACTAGTTTTTCTACAGGTTCAGGAATACCATAAAATATAGCGTCTCACAATCCACAAAGTAAAAACCATGGCAAAATTCTAAATTGAGTTACTGTGTATTTCAAGGATAACACTTGAAGGCTCTTTGGTATTCGAACTCGCATCAGGCAACTCTTAGCAGTATTAGAGAATATAATTGCTTGTTTCAAAAAGGTATCTTTATACCGACAATAAAGTTGAAATGAAAAGGAAAGCGTCACTAGAAAACACAAGTTGTTGTGATTTCTCAACGAGATTATTTACCTAATACTCTATTTCTGCTTTAGCACATAAATACAAGGCAAGATACAGATATACAGGATGGTAGACGATTTACAACTCTATCAGAACATATAATAAGTCATCTAAAATAGTACTTCTATTGTGATAAAAATGAAAGAGAAATTGATTTTGATTACAGTAACAAAAACTACTCCGTCAGCATCTACTGATGAGGATGTCTTCATTGCACTCGATTTATTTTCATCATCTATAAATGTAAACTAAAGAATCAATAAACAGCTTAAATAAGAGTATACAATTTTCAATATATAGACTGTTATTAAAATATTGTGAAAGATAACTTATTTGATTGAAAAGGAAGAAAAACATCACGTAACAGTGTTACGTTTTTCGTCTACTTACAATAGAAATTTTTTTTGTATTACTGCTGTTTACTTTTGTTGACATGAGCAACGAATATGATTGTTTCTTTTTCTCCACACATTACTTCTGCCGATAATATTTTATTTTTAAAAAGTACTTTTCTTCAGTCAAACTGAAGTAGTTTGATCTGACGCTATAGACACGCATAACCTTTAATGAGAACTTAAATTTCCAAAAGAGAAATAAAAATCGAGTAAGTTAACAAATGATGTAAAACAAAATCAAATAAAAGTATACATATTTTCTCAATAAGAAAAACCTTTCTAACTCTTAGTTAACAATTGGAGAATAAATGAAAACAAGAGATTACTAATCACATAAATATTTTTTTTACTAAATATGAAAACAGATTTTCTATAGACTATATAAGCTTGAGCGTTGATTTTTTTTTCAAATTGAAATGTTAAAATTTTAATACTATAAAGATTATGGTTGATCAAATCTTGGGAAAAAATTGAGCTGTTTATTTTAAATATCAAAGAAGTTCAATTATTGAGAAGATATTTATATTGATAAGAAGATTTTTGTAAATATAATTTTCAAAATTTGTTTGAATGTGAATCATTTTCGAAATATTTATTTGTTAGAAACCTTATTGATAATTAATCTTTCAAAAAATGAATTCTTATAGAATGAATCAATATCGAAGAAAATCAACTTATGATTATGTGGTAGTATTTGTTTTTGCTTCTTTTTCATGAGTATATTTACAGATAAAATAACCAACGAACAGATTTTCTCGTCATATATTATTAAGTATAAGAGATGTTCGACTAAATCAAGTTTTTTAATTTTTATAAACAATTATCAAGTTAATATAATCAGCGATCTCTTGCTAACACATATTTTCATTATATCTAATTCACATCAATACTACGAGTTGCACATTGGATCAAATCTTGTATTGCTAATATGTAGATCGTGAGTCGAGCTATAATTGTACTCCTAAGGTACTTTGTGCACATCTCATAACTGTGTCAACGAACAATATCGAGGAATAGCATTGAGAGTAAAACTATGGCTCAAGTAAGATCGACAAATTGGCAACGAAAGTTCTGATTGCATGTATCACCTCTAATCAAGACAATGAAATTTTTTTTGTGTTAAGTTCACAAGAGAACATAGAAAGTCGCATCAGATTTGATTTAATGCAAAAATGAAACAACGAATTAATTTCTCGGAGTAGAATTAAACCATCGAAATTTATTTTAAATCGTTAGGAAAAAGTTTTCTGTTCACTGTCCAAATTATTTTTCATAGAGTTTTCTTTTGATTCATTTTTCATTTTATTTTATTGATTGAACACAACGATCTTTTTTAATTGAATATTTCTATCATAGAAAAATCTTTTACATAAAATTATCAATAATATCTGTTAGAAAAAGTAGAAGTTTCATTGATCGATATGCAAAAATTAGAAATGGAATCAATCAAAAAATAGATTTGAAATTTCACTGATTAAACCAATTCTATAAAAATAGTTTTTAATTTAGTAATAATGCTTTCAACGATTTGAATAAAACTGTTTTGCTCATGAAACATGTTTTTCCCATAATCCTCTCATATTATTTTACCAAACTGAAATGATGGTTCGGCTAATAGAAGTGCAAATTAAAATCTAAATAATAGAATTTGATGCCAAATTAAAATCTGAATTCAAATGCACAACAACATATATCATAGAAAATGTCAATGTTTCGACTTGATCTGGCATTCCATCAACAGCCTGCATAAAAAAGAGAATAAAAAGAGGTTCATGATTTTGCTTATGACAGAACCATAATGGCTTACACAAGAGTCAACAGTCGATAAATTAGTTTCTTGCTAATCTGTTTTCAATGTTGGCTCAAAAAACTTACTAGACGAGCGCGCTTTTCAATTGTTGATATTTACTGTCGTACAATTATTAGGTCTACTAAGTTCAGAGTGAAAGAACTACCGACAAAAGGAATTCTAATCGTTTTATATCTTTTTGAATGAAGCTGTTTAATTAGGTTATTTGCTTTTTATTTATTTAATAATAGAATATATCTATGGATAGACTATGTTAAATTAATTGAAATAAGGTTTTCTATCGAAGAAAAATTTCGAATAGATAAACAAAAGAGTTTGTAATGTTAAATTCTTTTCTTTAATTGATTACTGTAAAAAAAAATAGTTTTTCTCAATTGTTTACATCATGTGAGAAGATTTTTATCAAGATAGAATAACAAATAAATGTAAAAGTGTAGCAATATTCTTTTTGTTGGGAAAGATTATTTCTTATATGAAGATAATTTTCAGTGAAATATTGTCTCAATTGCATGCACACGAGATATAAAATATTGATTCAAATTTTAAATAAATTTATTATTTAAAGATTTTCTTATTAAAAATTGAATCTGCTATTATCGTGTGTACATTAAAAAAAAATACAAATTTATTTAACAAAATTTTATTTTCATTAAGAAATTTTTCTTTTTAGTCAAGAAGACAAAAATCACCCATAATCTAATAAAAAAAATCCTTCTAAATGAAGATTAATAATACGATACAAGTATTAAAATCAAGTTATTTTCGTGTACTATTCTATTCAATGATTTTTATATGTTCTACAAATGATTAGATTAAAATTACATTTTCAACGAATCATCACTTTATAAAATGACTTTTTTTTATAATGAATCATTTTTATGTTTATCCTTATACGTTTTATAATGAAAAAATCTTATTGAACTGATTGATTACATGTATTAAGTATAAATGTTTGAATAAATATTCTATTGATCGATTTTCGGCTGATTTCCTCGTTTGCTTCATAGGAAAGTCAAATAAATGTTAAACATATTTCGACACGAATAAAAATAAGTTTAATAATCTTATATAAAGGTCGAATCTAAAATATTTTGTGAAACAGAATCAAGAGAGAGTGTTGAAGTATATAAGAGTAAAAAGACATTGACTCTCTGACAGATACTTTATTTAATGTACTAATTAACAGCATAATAATGATTCTTAGATGAATACATGATGATTAATTAATGAAAGAAGTATTGAATGAAATATCGTGGAAAATGAACCACACCTTCTTGCTTGAATACTAGGAAAGAGATTTTTGGTACATGATTGAAGACCATACTTCTATCACTAATAGCTCATTAAAATATATGAAATACTTTCTGATTACAGTTCTAGACGATTATTAAGTGATGATAAAGAAATAACTCCTCAAATAGATTAAAAGAGTTCTCATGCAATTAGTAGCAACAATGACATTGTGTTTTACATGGTAATTCTACAGGAATTGTGCTAACAACTTTTTTTTTATTATTAATTTGAACACCATAAGAAAAAACTTAAATATTTAAAATATATGTTCTTTTAAATATAAGTTTTTCTTGAACATAAAAATAGATATTCAATTGTTTGAATATTAAATTTATTCTAGGTAAAAATTCTGAATGGTTAATTTGAAAAAAAGGATGATAATCGCTGATATAATGTTAATTTTAATTGATATATTCAATCTTGCTGAACAATTAGGTGTTTATTTTATTGCTAAACAGAACGATCTTGATGCAAATGAACAACAACGGTTCTTTTTTATATTGTTTGGTGTTGGTGGAGCTCTGGTATTTAAACCACTTCTTGTTCATCCAATACTGATGATTTTATTCAGCATATCAATTGAAATTGATGAACTAGTCTCATATTTATAATTATTATCAAATACCAATAGTTTACTCGTTGTAGTTATTTTATTTTTTTGTTTCGAAGTTATTTTCCATTTAATTAGCCTAATCGGTATTTGGGGTGATGATCATGATCGTTGTCAAAGATTGGCAATAAGTTGTTGTACATTACCAGCATGTATATTCTTATATGGTTTATTATTTGAAACACAAATATTATTTTTATTTCTTGTTTACCAATCATCATTTCGTGATACTTTCTATGAGATTTTAATTATTTTAAATACATTCTTTGGTTTATCTGCAATAGATAAAGCTGCTAAATATTGTTGTGCTCTTGGTCAAGAAGAAAATGAAGGCGAAAACACTGTCTATTCAGTATGGGAAACATTTTTATCATTACTCAACGTCATGGACGCCCCTATTCTTTTAATAACTGGAGTTGTATACGCTAGTCAATCACTGCAAAATAAGGAACAATTAAAAACATATGATTTTGTTATTTATATTATTATATTGATTTCATATGAATCGGCTCTTCTTGGGTTCGCAGTATCACTTTTATGTACTCTATGTTTGTGTGCTGGTACATTTCTAAAACTTTTAACCGATTGTTTTTCTGGTGGATGATAAGTTGAACTCTTTCGTATGTTCATATGCAATAAATGAAATTGATGACTAACAATTAATAATTCTTCAAACAATAAATCTGATTTTAACATGAATATCAATTAGATTATTTTGTGATGAAAAAAATTGTATTTTCACATGGCACTATTTGACCAATATCCATCGAACAATAATAAATGATCCTAAAATAATTATGTTGATAAATATTTTGAAAATTTCCCTTGTATTTTACATTTGACTGAAATATTGCTTGTTAATCGAAAGATTGCGTTTGAAATTCTTCACTAAAATTTATGCATCTTATGTAATGAATATATTTTCCTTGCAATATTTTTGGTTAAATGTTATTGAGTACTACAAATAAATGAAAGAATCTAAAATGTTTTTCTTTTTCAATTTTATTTCGTCTATCGGCCGTCGCCGTAGTTGTTGTTCAATTTCAATCTATAGCTGCAGTTAGATCATTTCAGAAACTGTAATCTAATTGATACATCAATCAGAACTTCAACAGTTCTTCGATATGAACACAGAAAAATTATGAACATATCATTCTGAACTAACGTGACACTTGCCATCTCTAATAATATTCTACTGGTATATCCTATTTGTCATAAACATAGTTTTGCCGCATATGAGACTTATTGAAAGAACATGTTGCGTCTGCCTTTTTACATCCGTCATGTCATAGTCTAAAATCATGTACATTGTTGAATATAGGCTACATATATCTAAGTCAGTACATTGTTTTACAATATAAGCGACACATTAACCAAGAAGAAACTTTGCTTCCTGTTCTGTTGTTTTCCTGCTTCCATTTTGATTGAAATCACAACAATACAAGTTTCAGACGACTCACAAACCGAAAAAGATCATTCACTTAGTCGTCCTTTTTATTATTGGGAGTTGATAGTACTTGAAGAACGATGAAGGATGTAAAAGTCTTCATTGTCTAATTCCAATTCAAAAGCTTGAAGTGATATGATACTTTCGATGCACGAGAGAAGCGAAGAAACTCAGAAATAATGAGAAACCACCAGCTGGATACGGCTAGATCGCTTCTCATGTACCATAATGTAGTGGTAATATGAGCATACTACATGATTAAAATTTGCAATCACAAAAGTAAAATATTATCCATTCAACTACATACACTACTTGATATAGGAGATTGTCGTTACGTAGATCTTTGACAATGATTGGCAAGAATAGATGTGTATAGACACAGTTTGTGTATTTTGATTATATAGTTTGATAATGAAAAAAAATCTCGGTTGGGATCAATGAAATAAAACATGAACAATTTTGACACGGCGCGGATTGATGTGACGGAATAACACCAATACCTATATACGAGCATGTAATGAGACTCAGCGACCCGTCATTGTGTGGCTCTTGTTCAGATTTTTCAGAATTTCTCGTTATTCTTTATCACTTGGTTCAAAAGAATGACAAATCATTGTAGATCTTACCCTGTGAACAGACGAACAATCATAGTCTTATGCAATTAGACTTGTGAAATCGTCGAAGAAAGCACAACAAAGTCAGGGACAACTACGAATTTCTTTTCGATGCGATCTAACTATCTAGCACAAAACAGGTGGGTTTCTTTTCTTTGTCTATACTGAAATGTGATTTTTATTTTAATAAATATTGAAAGCAAATTCTAAAACATGAGTAATTTCTACAAAAGAGTCGAAAAGATTCAGATGCTAGCACATTGCTCTCTCTGTACATTGTATTCTCCAGTAGTCAACGGTGGAAATATTTGATTGACCGGCACTTCAAACATATATAGGACTATTGAGAACGGTTGAAGAGTGATGAGAGTGACAGTAGTAGTTCTGCCCAAATTCGAAGAGTTTTGTTTTGTAACACTTTCAGGATAGACGATAGGACTCTTTGTTCAAGTTGATTTGAAAAGGTATATTCTTGGAAAGGAATTTGAGGCCTTTTTTCATTACTTGATTACGTTTTGTTCTCTTGCGCTATTGAAATAATTCTTTGCTTTTCTTTGAGATTTCGTCTGCAAACAGTTTGCACCGAATATATACGGTGTGAGTGTGGGTATCACTGAAAAGAAGACGTTCACCTGACACTCGTACTAATACATTCACTGCTATACCTACATCCTGTCTTCGATATCCTACCCCAAGAGTATTTTTGAAAAATTCTTTTTTATCACAAATATAAAAATGGCATCTCTATAGATTTAGTTTTTGATGAAGATCAGAAATCTGCTATTATTTTATTGAAAGTATATAGATGGAAAATGAAAGTCGTAAAATACGAGCTCATTGTGGCATATAGTTCAAATTAATTCTTATTAATTCTATAGCCAATAATTGTTGTATACGGAAAGTTACAGAGAGAGATGTAATGATTTTGTAGCACCTTGTATATGTCGATAAGACTGTTGACTCATACAAGTTGCTTTCGTATAGGTTCGTTTTGCTCTTATATCTCAGAATATTTTGTTTCAGTGCGATATCTTTCTGCAAACTGGGTATCGTGCATCACCTGCTGCGAGTCCTTATCAATAATCAACACTTTCTGCAATACTTATTTTTATATACAGATAGTAATGTTTATCTTTGCTTCTTTTTCTTATAAGTGTACTTTAAACAGCATATTCATCCAGTGAGATACAGAAAAAACCTACAGCAAGCAACAGATAATTTTTGCCACAGTTATTGAAGATGAGCAAAAGCATGCTTTTTTGGTCTTTGTCACAAGGTCTTTTTCGAAAAGCTCTAGTCCTAGTCGTAAGTCCCATTCAACAATAAACAGTTCTTGAAAAAATTCAAAGATTTTGGAAGTTTCGAAACATTTAGAAAATTATTGTTTGAATAGGAATAAGAAAAATCGAATTTTCTAGAGACGGAAACCCATCTATTATTTAAAGGTAAGCACTTTTACTAGAGTAAAATTGACCTAGCCTAGTCCTGGCCCAGCACATTACTAAGAGTAATACAACTTTCATTTTTAGATACGATACAATATATCATATATAAAGTATATCCCAACAAAGGTATACAATGGCATATAATCCTAATCCTCCAATGACAATTTCATCTGTACCTATGTTCAATCCCAGCAACATGAATAACAATCCATTTATGCATCTATTAACCCAAACTTCATCCTCGGTATCATCAAAATTGAGTATTGGCGGAGTTTTGTATATTATCACGGGACTAGTTTCAATTGGATTGGACATAGGTGCTTTGACCAATAGAATGCTTAGGTAAGAACTATGATAATCAAATTAGAAATATTTATTGTTTTTTCTGCCTAGCTTTGGTGGTATCATCAATGGTGTGTATTTATTGATTACTGGGATACTCATCTTATACTTGTGCCGTCAAGAAGTGTACGTTTTGACCAGCCTGTTTATTTTAGTAGTTTTTGAATTATTTTTCTGTATGCTGAACGCAATCGTTTTTATAATTATTTTGGTTCATATGCCTTATTGCAAGTATGAGTTTACTTGGGATTGTTTTTATGGTACCCTTCGTACAATATTGATCGTCGATCTCATTCATAGTTTTATTGCCTTATGCATAACTATCTTCAACATGATTGTGATTACAAATGGACGTCGACCTCAAGGCTTTTCGGTACCAACACCCAAGATAGTCTATGTACCACAGGCACAAACTATGCCCATTGCTTTTGCAAATCCTGCAACAAGAACCGTACAGTAATCAGACTCCACTCTATGCAAATCTGCGATCGCTAAGAACATTTGAAGATTTTTCATTTTTTTTTTGTAATTCCTACTGATTAATTCAAGATTTCAGTTCGAATGTGTGCTTACATATGTAAGATGGTATAATATTATGTTACGTGTAGTGTGAGGGAGGAAGTGGGTGCGGCTAGATTGTTTGGAACAGTGCAGATATCAGCGTAAGTGTTAGTGTGAATTTGTGGAAGAAAAGATATATATATTAGATACAGTCACACATCTTCATATCGACATTCGTGTCTACATCCATAGTTTAACAAGTACTTTTGTGTGAATGTGTGTATATATGATTGTCATTAGTGCCAAACATCAAAGGCCAAGGATTAAATATGCAAAGTCGAAATTCAATCTTTCAAAGAGGGTCCGAGACTCTCTAGAATGTAATAAAATTTTCACAAGTCCTCGGATACTTTTTGGAATTCTTTTCTGTGGAGATATATTGACCAATCACAAGTCACAGCATGTTGCATAAGCGTGGAGAAAATTGAGTCATGCAATTTACATGAGAACTCTACATTTTATTATACTATTCAGCTGTTTAAAATATACCAAACAAAGATTGATTCAAGAAGCGACTAACAATAAATTGATAGATTGCTTTCGTCTTCATTTTTTAATCTCAATGGTGCAAACACTCTTATACACTTATCTTCCGATTTTCTAACAAAATATTACGAGTTGGTCAATTCCATACATGTCATATGTGAAATGAATAGTTTGATGAACGTCCTATTCTCCTAATATGCTCGTTTTGAACCATAATAATTCAGTTTGTTTATCAGTGGTAGACTACAGAGCAACTAAGCACTCAATATCAACGCATTGCTCGCCAATCGTACTCATTTCGCAAAGCAGTTTGTGAGGTGGTCAGTCGATCTGTGAACACATCACAAATGAGTATATTTTACTTATATTTCACTGATCTATCTTACTCTCTTAGAAACTAAGGATGCCAGCATGACGGTGGATGTAAACTGTAGACGTGAGGTTGTCGGTAGAATAGGATTCTCATATTCTAACCCTAACCCACATCCCCTTTTCTGCCCATACAGCACAACCTACAACGAGAATCTAAATGAGTCAGCGTCACATCACAATTTCGAACAATTGAATGCGGAAAATTCTTCACTGTTCTCATTATGCTTGTTGACAAAAATACAAATATTCATTCTTTTGCACAGTTTGCTGATATCTCCGTATATGATTATCGAAAAAATTTAATTTCTACCTTGTTCATTTCACACGACCAAAACATTACAAGTATAGGTATTATGTACGCAATGATGCTTATGATAAACTCAAAACTAAATACTATAATAGTATATTTTAACATATTCGATGTACATCTTTACCAGTATATTATTTTTCATTATGAGTAGAAGCTCTTGTACAAAACCTTTTACTCATGTCGAAAAATTGTCGTTTAAAAAATGTTTGCATGAACAGTGTAGACATTTTTCATATTCAACTAAATACATTTGTCAATGTTTTGATAGTTTTTCTGAAATATTATGCACAATCAAATTTCATGAAAGCTCTATTTTCATTTATTATAGAGGCCAATTTCATTTGATATTTCTAGAATTTAATCAAGATTATTACGTGCTCTACTTCAACATAATTTAAGGTTATCAATGAATATTTCAACAAAAATTATTTCTTAACATGAAAACATAATTTTTTTTTGTCTATCACACCCTAACCTTTTCAGTTGCAAGTTTGAAATAATCAAGACCACAACTTGGAAAAGACATAATAAATATTTAAACTTAACACGTGTTTTTTCGTTCAACAAAAGTAAGATTCATTCAACGGTAAAACTGACATAAACGCCTATGTCATGAAAAGTTCATAACTCCTGATAAAAGCAATTTGAATACAAACCAATTTACGGTATATCTCTCCTATCTATGTCCTATCTAACCATCACATTCCCAGTCAAAGAGCTTTTTATTACCTCAAGAGATTCCCTCGTCAGAATTGTACACAGACCCTTCGAGTTCAACTTGTTCCATACCGGCACAAGAACAAGAAAGTATTATAGGTACTACCTCATTATGTTTGTTGAGAGCGGTCAACATCAGTAGACTGAAGTATTAATTGCTCTGTTGAATTATTGTTGTAAAAACATTGCAAACATCAGTTTGTCTACGAAGGTATCTATCGAGTTCGATCGATCTACCGTGTCAAATCAAGTTACAAAGTCCTTTTTCGACGTTGAAATCGTCAGAACTCATCAATATGTTACTCATTTGATACAACTTTGCCGTCAAATACATAACGAAATCGAATTATGCAAAAAAATTGTTTTTATCCAATGCAATGTAAGAAAGTAAAACGATAGAAATGAAAAAAATACAAACATACAACGCACATCTATGGTGAAAATGACTCACTAAGTAGTGAACAGATCACAAATAAAAAAATCAGAGAATATGAGAAAAATTGTAGTCGATTTACTTCATATGAGAGGAAAAAGAACAATTTTTTTTTGTTACATAATCGATAGAACTTTTAATTACAAACAGTTGTTTTGTAGTGTTTAATTTAAAATTTGACTTCTTCAGTTTATTCAATAGGTTCTAGTGATTGTTTACATACTAATGTGTTAAAATGATTAACACGTACAAATTTATTTAACCAAAATTTCTCAACCGTGTCTCATTGACTGAGTAGAGCGTGTAACTGTGGTAAAAAGGAAATCATTATGCACGCCTCACACACTCAAATTTTGAACCTTATGTTTGTTTTGAAGCAGTATTTTTAAATTGAAAAATCACTCGAATGAATCAGTTGAATATAAGAATAATGTTGAAATAATTTAAGATTATGATTTAATGATAGACAGTTAATTTTTTGTAGCAGTAATATGATAGTTGTTTTATTCTTGAGTACTATTAATATTGAACTTTTCTGTTTTTATTTTTATTTTTTATTTAAAATATAATACAAACTGGAAAACTTTCGAAAAATAAGTTTTATATAGCTTCATATTACCCATTGGCAGAAATAAAAAAAAACAAAATCAGTTTAAAACGAGTGCAAGAAGAGAGAAGGTTTATTATTTAGCACAAGTCATTTTCGTTCATGTGCTCATCCTAAACAAACCTATGTAAGATATATACGCAACTGAGTCTACTCAGTGATCTTCAATTGTCATTTTACTTCAGACAATCCAAATATACTCGTATCGAAAAAACAACTTTGGAATTAATAAGCGATACAATATTATTTCAAAAAGATTATCATTTTTTCTATCAATCGAAAAGAGTACAATTCCATGTATGTTGACATTTCTTTGGTTGTAAAATTTTCTCTCAAGTAAGCATCCTTCTTCAAATAATCGTGACACAGTAATATGAAATATTAACTCAGATATATAATATAGTCACGTTCAGTTTGAAAAAAGTTTTCATATTCATTGCTACAAGTAAGTGAATGCATTTGTTATGAACATTCTAAAATTTGTTGATGTTTTTCTTCTTACATTTAAGAGAAAGAATGTTCAAAGTGACTTTTATTTCGTTGATTATCGTCTTAAATCTATCAAGCGCAAGTAAGAAAACATTTTCAAGATCTCAATACTTTATTCATAATCTTTATTTTCACCAACTAATGTAAAACATTTAGAAATGATTTTAAGTTAAAATATTGAAGTATTTCTCATATTCAAACATTGTCAGTTTTCGTAGTATTGTCAAAGGAGATTGTAGTGATCTATATGGACAATATGATGGAATCAACTGGACAGGTCCAAAACAATATTCTAGTGTGTCAAAATGTATTTTTCAGAATGCTCATTATTCATAATCTCTTTCATCATCTGGAGGATCAGGATCTTCTAGCAATACACCTCATTCAGCAACAACATCATCACCATCAAATACTGGTCAAAAAAATGATGTAACAACTCGTTATTGGGGTTAAACAAGTCGATGTTAATGTTCAATCAGGTTTTAATGGTAGTAGTGCTTATATATGTGATAATTAACAAACATGAAATGTTAGTTCTACTCTTTCATATGATTATGCTGCTGCATATAAAACTGTACGATATTGTTTGTTTCGTTGATGATATATGCATTTATGATTTATAAAATAGGGTCAAAGATAATCAGATTGATGTTGTGCTTGTTATTCATAAATATTTACAACAGGTCCTGTTGCTGTCAAAGAATTAATTGTACAAATAACAATTATAGGTGATGATCTTGGTGAAAATCATTTTGATCTTCAAATGCCTAGTGGTGGAGTAGATATTTTCGATGGATGTTCAAGTCAATTTCCTAAAGTCAGTGAACCTTTATGGGGTGCACAGTCTGATGGTATTCGTCAACGATCATAATGTAACAATTTACCAGCTGTTTTACGATCTGGTTGCTTCTGGAGATTTTATTAGTTTCAGAATGCTGATAATCCAAAAATGACTTTCAAAGAAGTTTCATGTCCAGCTGCTCTTACATCAAATACACAATCTGTTAGAAGATGGAATAAAACAAAAAAAACGAATATGATTAATCGCGAAAGATATTCATTTCTTTTATTTTTATTCTTATTTTGCGTGATTTTTCTCGTGAAGTTTGAATAAAACAATTAAAAGATACTAAATCTTTAGTAGTATCCAACTTAAAAGTTGAATTCACGTATTGAATTTTTTAATTCAACAAAAGAGCTGTCCTATGTACGTGTTTTCGTGGTAATGAGAGACAAGTTATACCAACAAGATTTATCACTACTTAGAGCAAATCAAACGAGAGATTATACAAGATATTAACTGACTTGTTAAATTTATTAAAAAAGAAACAAAAACAAACAATGATACCAGATCAAATAAAAAGAAGTATTAACAATAAATTGTGAGTACAAAGAAAAAAGAAATATACACATCTGATTGTTTTTTTTTTCAAAATTTGGTTATGATTTCTTGCTCAATAGTTATCGTTGGTTTTTTTCTTAATTCTCGTATATATTTCCACCATAGTTGAA
>CAJNOP010000039.1:942224-953404 GCA_905250075.1 Rotaria sp. Silwood1 | reverse complement strand
TGTATACATATTCCCATCGGCATAGTAGTACGTGCCTTTTCCATGCAATTTGTCATCCTTGAATTGTCCCATGAATTGTTCATAGATTGCATCATCTATCCTTTCCTCTACGTTGACTGTCACAAGAGATTAGGAGGAGACATTTGTGAATACTCTTTCTCGTATCGATCGCCATCTGGCCATGTAAAAACGCCTTGACCTGTTCTCTGATCATCGACCCAAGCACCTGTATACGTGCTACCACTCGTATAGTAGTACGTGCCTGGCCCATGTTTCTTCTCATTCTTCCATTCACCTTAGCTGTTATTCGCATTTGATGTGAAAGATCTTAGACTTTCATCACCACCGAGCATCGAAACTTACCGGCATATGATATTCGAATAGTAGTATCGTATTTGTTTCCGTTTCCATCAGTCCAGGTTTTAAATGTTGAAGTTTTATTGCTTGGCAATGTTTCTTTATAACCTAGTGAGCAGCAATTAACTTCTGCTTGACCTGTTGCAAAAATCTACTTACCTACTGAAGGCTTCGCTGGTGTAATGACGCCCATATTTGCAAACGACGACGTCAATTCTTGATCATTTTCATCGGTCAATTCGCGTAAATGTACTATGTTTAATGACGCATGGTCTAATGCGTCACATACAACACAAAGCCGAGTGCCCAATGGAAGAATAACTTCATTTTCTTCTGGAAAGTTACTATATGCTGATATAGCTTTTCCATTCTTTGCTTCAATCATGAATAGTGTTGATACTGATCCAAGAAATTGTTTTACGACTTTTACTGCGGATGAACATGAACTAAAACACCACCAAATTAATACATCATTTTCTTTGTAGTTCTTACTAATGTCACTATTGATACCACGCCATAAGTTAATTTGAAGACTTGGTAGTTTTTTCAATGCAGTGTCAAATAATTTAAGATAACCATGCCATGGCACTAATACTGATCGATCTTTCTCACGAAGTACTGCATTGAGTACTCGATAGAGACTTTTTTCACCCCAATCCATAGTGTAAAGGTAAATGGATGCTGATTCTTCACGACTAAGACCATGTTCTGAAGGAAAATGACATGCAGTCTTTGCAATTTTAATAAATTCATCTAATTGCTCTATTTGAGAGAGAATAGGATCAAGAGCTTGCCGAAGTGGCAGTAGTGGATGAGTGCGATAACCATAGATAGGTGGAAGCCTTGTTGGTTCATAATCGAGGTTGGTAAATCGAAGCATTATGATAGAATACACAGAATTTCTTTGTTAGTTTTGACGACGTTGTATTCACTTATGATGATAATGCGACGGTAAAATTGTCGTATGTCTAATGTTTCAGACGTTTTTCTCTCGCTTTCAATTTGCTTACTTCACACTTTTTTATGTGAAACCAGTGAGAAAAACGTTCTGTTTCTTTATTTTATTTGGTTAGATTGCATTGAATTCCTCAGAATAGAAGAAAAAGTATTGATTTAAGAGCGAATATTCTTTGTTGACATTGTTCTATGCAGACACGCACCACTCATAAAAAAACGAGATTAGAAGAAAGAACGAGAAGAGTAATGTAGAGAATAGTTGAATAGTAGAGTGAAATTCAAAATTTATTCCATACTTGATGGTTATTTACAAAAGGATCTTTATTCTAAAATTATATCCACTTATACACAGATTTTACAATTTGATATTAGAAGTTCGTAGCTTCGATTATAGAGTGAAACTTTCGAGTTAAATAGCGTTATCGAGCTCTGCACAGTCTAAGTTATTTCAAACCATTGAGATGAAGAATATAATTAACTAATCTGACCAAATCATGCTTCTCGTTTTCTTCCAAACTTCACCATGTAATATGATCATTTCGTTTGAATCTCAAATTACAGTTCTGATTACAAATTAGGTTTGGTAATATTTTAAAACAACACTGCATCGGTTTTTATTTCTGCATGAAACAGCGTTGAATATTAATTTCAACAATTTTCTAATCGCTCTACGCGAATTGATGCAATATTGTCTTAATTCTTATATTTTGAGACATATTTTGTATTTAATTCTTGAACAGCAGTAAAATTTAAGTCAGTAACTTTCGTAAGCATATCGATTCATGGATTAAATTAAATCAAAAATGGTATTATTCAACGTGTGAAATATTTCTGTTACATACAATGCCTCAAGTTTGCTTTCTCTAATGCATATATGTTTTAACAAGTCAATTGCCATGGTGAAACAAAACAAAAAAAGCAAATTCGTCTGTGTTGTTGTCAAGGCAAGTACGATAGTCATGGATTAATGTATGTCGAGATGGAGAAAAATTTCAATCAATGTGACGCCCTGCAAGATGGCAAGAAATAACGTACACAGTTGTAATAATATATTCGAAGTGGGATATATTTGTTTCTCTCGCGCATAAAGTACTTCTTTGGAGTGTCATTCATTCACTTTCAATACATAGTGAAGCATTTCATGAGCGATTCATTGGCATTTTTTTTTGCAAGTCACTATTAGTTGGTTAGATTTATACAGAACGATGGAGGGAGGAATGAATGTGCATCGCTTTGTTACGACTAGCTTGTTGCAAGAATAACAGTAGAATACATCAAAAGGAATTGGGAAATAAAAATAAGCTATATGAGTTTGTTCTAATGTAAAGAATATTGACTGATAAATAAATATGTCCACAGTACTCATATATAGTTAATTTAAACGAAACATGTTATTGGTCAAAATATTGAGAATTTCGACATTACGAATATCTACAAATACATCTCATTTATATTTTTACTCTTGACTTAATAGCACGTACTGCTTCTAAATACACCGATCATATTTCTGTTATACTATTCTTGATGAAAAAAAATATTTTTCATATTTTCAATCAAATGGAATGAAAAAATCCTCCCAAATGGAATATTTCATTCTCTCACGGAGCGTTTCCTCTTTTAATTTTTTTTCAATAAGAACACGCTCTTCAGTGGTGATGATTACATTGAATAGAAGCAAAAAAAAGGAGTTTATTCATCTGAAAATACATAAATATAATTCAAGAATAGTTATACTATAAACTGTATTTTAAAATAAGTGAAAAATTCGAAGAAACTTAAATAAATAAATATCAAGGAATTCATGATGGTCATCGCAATTGAATCGGTTATTTAGCCATGACAATTTATGTTTTCATTAGCAATGTTTGACATTGTAAAAAACCTCCGGTTAATATGATGAATGTTTCAGCTAACTGAATAAGTTACTGATCAACGATCAAGTGATTAATTAATCATGCAGTTAAGTGGAAGATAATTGCTATTAACTGTAAGTCACTAAAATAAATAGATTCAACCGACAGCTTTGGATCGCCCACACACGATATTTGGTATAAGATTGAATGATTATTTTGTATATATATATATATTATGAATAAAAGCTGAAAAATTAATTATTGCATTCATGAAAGAAAGACCAATTCGTTCTCTTAAACTTGTCTCAAAATCCCTTAAGATAATCGAATATTTATTGTTCATTTAATATCGAAGTCATTAACGATGATCATCTTAAATCTCGAAGTAAATTTTATATAATTTAAAACATTTTTTGTCATCTTATTCAACATCAAGTTTCATTCTTGTCACCTAAGTTTCAAGATTGTTAATAAAATATTTTCAATTTTGACTTAGGGATTCAAAAGTAACCAATTTTCCATCTATATCGTCATGATTCAGACGTATGAGATGAGAATAAAACGAAAAGCGATATGAATCCTTTGTGTCAAAGCAAACATCAATGTGAATGTAGAAAAAAATGGTAACAAATGGCTTGCATTATATTTGTTCTTTTCATTATTTTCCATCATCAACCACAGAACTATAATCGTGTTAATGTTAATTGTATGGATTTCTGTATTACGTATGAAGTGACTTATTGGAGTATGAAATCAAACTTCTTCAATAAAAACCTCAGATCCTAAATGCTTAAAAGATAGAAGAAAAGCAGAGACAAAGAAAACAATTTTTTTTCAATCAAACGAAACATTCACATCGTCGATAGAACAAATAATGATCCCAAATTTTTTTACGTTCTTTCAATATTATCCAGTTCTACTTGTAACAAAAAGATGAAGTCGAGGGTCGTCCGACAGTTCGAAAATGTTGTACTATGAGACGTAGGTCTTTTTATGTCAATATTTCTTATATTTGATGATCCCTGGTTTCAACCTTTCATACATAGTCGAAAAGACAAAGACAATTGTTGTTCTCCTGATTAAAGAGATGGTTTATAATTCGACTGCATTCATCCATCCAACATCAGAATATTTGCTTAAAGAACTTCCAATCATTTGCTTACTATAACTTGCTTCATTTTGTCGACAAAACTTCAATTATTTTATGATTAACATCGAGAAAAATCAGTTATAATTATCACAATCTATTAACTCGTACAATTTCAATTTATATTTCCACCGTTGATCATTACAAGAAAAAGTAATTCCACTGAACCACTACACTATATGTAATTCTAAAGAATATTTATTATAAATTGACGTATTTGTTAATTGTGTGCATTCAAAAATATATGTATCTTTTCTTCGACTGATCTGTTTACTCGATACGGATCTTCTCTTACTTTTCAAAGTTTCTAACAAACGACTTAGATACATTATCTGTCTTCTTCACATCAGATATGACATGAAAAATATTATCTCATCAGAATTGTACAGATGTATCACGTGTTATAAGATGTGTGATTTTCCTTGAAATTAAAAATATGCACTGCTTAAGATGTTCCGACAGCGAGATGCTCGAATTCCAACGTATATACAATTTGAACAAAAGAACGAAAAAAAATTAGAATTATTCATATTTCCCTTTTTTTTCGTTATAATTTATTTCTTTTCGATTCATAAAGGATCCTGATTGATGTGGTGGTCTACTCTGAACCATAATGCTATATATATGATTTTGTAGAACAAATTGCGGCACATCGAATAGTATACAAGAAATTTATTTTGACTTGCAACACATGGTAAGCACTTATCTTCTCACTTATGTTTCAGTGACCGATAACACAATACGTTAGTAAAGCCAGTCATTAATATCTAGAGGATGGTCTCTAAAAAGTCATCTCACAAATAAGTTCAATTTTTTTTTTACACTGATGGCCGTGCAAACTACAAGTGACAATCAGAGAATGATACCGGTGAGAACATTTTGTACATCAAGACTAAGAATAAATACTATATATGTGCAGTTTGCGCTGATATCAATCGAAATATGTAAAAATTGCCATTTTTCTCAAATTTAACTTCTAATGAATCAAAAACTTCAATTACTGACATGCAATGATAGATGATACCCAATGAAACCTCTTATACAATACTGTCGCCTTTGCTATCAAGTACACATAGTGGAAGAAGCCGAAAATTTTTTGGTACAGCCTTTTCAATCAAGGGTAATGCGAAACAACGCTGAGTCTTTACAGTTCGTCCACATAAATACTGACTAATCGTTAGAAATTTAAAGCTTTTTTTGAGTACTAAAAAACTATATTAAAGAACTCCAACTTCAGTCTCTAGAACTTTGTGATATGAAAATCGATTGAAAATAAACCGAAGAGACAGAGAAAGAAAAGAAGGAGAAGACACTACAAAAGCATGATAAAAAGAGAGAATAGATAAAAAAATAAATAATTAAAATGTAGTTTTTGAAAGTAAACATGATTATTTCCCAAGTCCATTATCACATGAATTTGTACAACAATATCGAGACGAATATTCGCCACTACATGTAAACATACCTATAAATAAAATAAATAAATAAAGATATTTAATGTTTTAGATAAAAGTAGCATCATTTTACCTGTTGGACATGTTTTATCACGTTGACTCATATCATAATATGTATAACATTTTTGTTCATTTGATTGTTGTTCATAACCAATTAAACCATCAGCACAACAATAATCTTTTCTTGAGAATACTGGTGGATAATAACCAGGTAAAATAATATAATCGTTACAGTTCGTAAGTGTCCGTTGAGATGTTTCCATTCCTATAAATAATAATTAAAACAAAAGAAAAAGTAACAATTAAATTACACTGTCAAATGATATGCTATTTAACTGTGTCTTACCATCTGGACAAGCTGATGCAAGATCGAATTTATCATGACATCTTGACCAATAGCAACGAGTTATTTTTTCTGAACAATCGTTAGCACAATATTCTTGTTTATTTGCCCAATCACAATACTTCCATGTACAAGTCTTTAATTCTTTTCAAAAAAGAAAAACAAATTTTTTGAACGTAAACAAAAGAGAAAAACAGGTAAAATTAAAAAACACATCAATGATCATTATTACCTGGTGGATATATTGAACCTTCGAATATTGAATGACATTTTCCCCAGTTATTTTCATGACGTGCAGTATATGTACAATCATTACAACAATATTCACGTTTGACGAAACCATCGCATAATTCCCATGTACAAGTTTTTAAATCTAATGAAAATATGAAACAAAATAAAGCCAACATAAGTAAACAATAGAAATAATATTCATTGATCTACTTCATCCTAAACACATCTTTCATTCATTAGTGTGATATGTACTTACTTGATGGACATGACGAACCATCTAATAATGAATGACATTGTGTCCACATACAAACTATAGAGATAAATTAAAAAAATAAAAAGAAATAGAAATATGCAAATTCAATTGTCTTTTCTCTTATAAAGTACACGAAGAAGTTAACAAAGTATGATAAAAATTCTGTTTTTTCTCTTTCACTCTTTCGAATAACGTAATCGAATGATATTTGATTCCTCATGACAGCAAAATAAGAAACGGAAAGATAAACAAGGGACAAAAATGAATGACTGTAATTCATAAACTGTTCACAAAAACGGTCTGAAAATGAAATCAAGAAACTTGTTGAAAACAAAAAAAAAACAATCGCTTTTTCCAGTTCTAAAACCTGAAATGACTCATAAATTAAAAACAGGTCATAAAAGCTAGACTTACTATCTCTTTTTTACTATTCTTGCTAGAGCTCTAATACCACAATATCGTCAGCTATATTTTCTGTTCTTATTTTTCTATGTAATATCTAATACACCAGTGTCTTTATGAAACAACGTCAAGTTAAAGATTACAGTGATATACATATAGGACTAATGTTTTGTGTATATATAATAGAATATAAAAAAATGAACATAATATTTATCAACATTTTCAATATACTCGCATAAGAAAATTCACTACACTTTTCTCGACAAAAAAAATGAAATATATTTCAAGCTTTGTTCAATGTCATATTGAAATTTAAAAGAAATTCAAATGCAAAAAAATGTTCATCAGTTATCCAAAACAAAAGTCAACGCTTTATTTTAGTCTAAATTTCTTCTAATTCTTTAATCGAACATGAACACAGATTGAAGGCATTTTATTTTGGTAGCGAAGACATTTCTCTATAATTTGACAACTAAATAAAGGAATCTGAATATACAATTGATTGGCAAAATTCAATATACCAAATACAATTGAAGTAGATAATAAGAAAGCTCAATTCGTTCCACTATCAAAAGACAATGATTTTTCATGAAATACAAACGGATTTTAAAATAAGTATTTCATTATGACTTAAAGATATATATATTACTGTTGAATTTCTCACATTTTCTAAGATATTTTTAAATGATTTTTTTAGGTGTTTATTGATGAAAAAAAGCACATAATATTCTTAACGATATTCGAAAAAAATTGTTCTACATTTCTCTTGATAAGAAGTTTTTCTTAAGCAGATTTCAGTATTTCAAAAACTTTCCCTCGAGGATTAAAAATGAACAGTATACATATAATATATACTACAAAGTACATTTTATGATGTCCACATTTCCTATTTAATCATGTTAGTTTTTTCGAAATTCAAGACTGAATGTTTTGAAATTTTATATACCTAAAGAATAACTTCATCTGTACTTGAATTTTGCAAAATAATTTACTTTTTTTTATCTTACTTACCCGACTGACCACAGAAACTTGAATAAATACCAATTTTGTTACTCAGTGGTTGAGAATCAGTTCCTTTAATAAAGCATTCACGAGTTTCTGGACGATAGGTACATTTAACAGTATCAAGCGACTGCTCACATATCTTCATACAATCAAAAATATTTGTCACATCACGCTTTATTTTTACATCACCACCCCAATAATCCTGTCCCATCAATAGTGTTTTACAACGTATTCCATTCGGTACTTGAAAAACAAAGAGAGAAATAATGTTTATTCTACTTGTAAAACTTTATTGAATATTATATTTACTTGGAATCATGGGTGTCAATACTTGACCAGTAATTACACCATTACTATCACTTGCAATACCATTTTGTTACGCCTTTTAAATAACATTCTTTTGTATTTGGTTTATAACTATAGGCAAAACAACCCTGAGTTTTATCACATTTGTTAAAAATACAATCGTATAATGTTTGTACATTAGGTATTGGATTAAATGGTACAATATCATAGCCAACATAATCTTTACCAACGAGAGTTTCAAAAAATTTAGCTACAAATAGAAAAAAATTAAGCATCGAAAAATATGAGCACTAAGAAATAACATAAAAATATTCAATTTTTATTACTTACTACAACTACCACTAATACATGAATTATCATCGTTTAGTGGATATGCTTCTATTGTTTTTAACCAACAGTCATGATTATTTTTATTCCATGTCCATTTTAAACATTGTGGTAAATTATTACATCTATCAATACATTCTTCAAGCTGTAAATTACGTATTGGATTATAAGGTACAATATCACCAAATATTTGATTTTTATTATCTAATCGTTCGGTACATCTCGTTGGTGCTAGAAGACAACATTAACAATCATAGTAGAGTTAAAAATTTATCGCATAGATGAAAAAAAATAATTTTTCAAATAGACTAACAAAAGCTGAGTATGTGTATTACGTGAAAACATCAGCCATTACATTGGAGATCTCTTGAAACGACAGTTATCAATATTAATCTCATTCTTAAAAAAAAAATCTAGTAGCTGAGGTCAGTAGAGTGCTATGACCAACAACAAAAGAAAATTGAATCTCACTTTATTCATGATACGAAATGGCTATTTGTACACATTTTTCTGGCGTATGCTGCGATATAGTAGACTAAGTTTAGTGTTTTCTTATAAAGCATCTTGTAAGGTCGGAAAGCTATTGTAAAAATTTGTGAAAACTTACTACATAAAAAGAAAAATAGAATCCTTAAACATTCCTCTTCCTGACTCACGAGGGAACCGTTCCAACTGATAAATCGCTTTTTTAATGAAAGCTGGTGGGTTATAGGTTATCGATTATGCTGATTTCGAATATAAGTATGAGGAGTGCCCTTAGGCCTTTATAGGATGGTTTTCTAGAAAACCAGATCTCTAGAAAACCAACTTTAAACTAAATTTTTGTTTTTGACCTGCTCAGGTTATAAAGCACATCAAGTTGTCTATTAATCGATATTTTCTTTTGTTTCAAATAGATTTTACGATGACATACAGTCAATGGAATTCACATAGTAGATGCATATTACTAGCATTTCACTGTACAAATAGGAAAGTTTAATGTTGTTTATTCAAGACAATCCATGCAAAGCAGGAAAAACTATTGATTTATAGGCAACTCAATGTGCTCTATAATCTGAGCAGATCAAAAACAAAAATTTCATTTAAATTAGTTTTCTGAAGACCTGGTTTTCCAGAAACCCACCCTATGAAGGCCTAAGGGCACTCCTCATACTCATATTCGGAATCAGCATAGTCGATAACCTATAACCCACCAGCTTTCATTAAAAAAGCGATTTATCAGTTGGAACGGTTCCCTCGTCAGTTAGTTTTCAATATATTTATAAACAACAGTATAGTTCTGTATTTTTAAAATGACTTACCTGATGGAGGAGAACATCTACCAGCAGTTATTACATTGTTGTCAACAGGTGCATTAGTCATTGGATACTTTAGAAAACATGCCTGATCAGTAGAACGATAAGCCCACGTGTAACAATCTTGTGTTTGTTCACATTTCTGTCGGCATGTTTCAACTGTTTGTAAACCAAATAGAGGATTATATGATGGTATATCCCAACCTGGATAATCTTTGCCTGGTAGTATTTCATTACATCTTTGTTGAACTAGAGATAGAGAAAAGAAGAATACCAATAACAATTTAATGAACAAAAATAAAAACAGAGAAAACTCATTATGAATTTCATAATACACACCTGAATTTCTGAATCTTAAAATGAGAATAGTAGTGAAAAGTATTACAGATATAACTTTCATTGTGCAGAGAAGATGGTTTTTTGTATAATACTTGATATTACTACTCTAGCCGAATGGTATAATTGTACGCTTATCCGTCGGCTTTATATATTCATTAACTACTAAACAAGGAGAAAGTAGAAAACAATTTCTTGTCATAGATGACGAGAGACATTTATTTTTTACTCTAAGAGGGTGATTTTTTTCTCCTAGACAGACGTACGTATCATCAACAATTGAGAGGAAAATGATGTATATATTTTCGTAGTTGTGTCTTTCTATTCACCTTGGAGGCTTGAGTTGTCTCTGCATTTAGGTACTCTTTTTCGTCTTTATTTTTTCCAATTGTATGTGACCGTCAGTAACAAAAAGACTCTGTTGATCAACGAGTATACTTGTATTACATTTATTTAGCTACAAAACGTTGTTTATAACATTTATATGAAAAAGAACGTCCATTGTGATCTCACATTATTTGTTACCTGAGAGAAAAGAACGAAAAAGAGAAATATATATCAATGGAGTAACTTTAAGTGAGAGGACACGCTATTAAAATGAAGGCTAACATATGTGTAACGAAAAGGAAAGCAAGAAGAAATTTGTTTGTTTTTCTCTCTTTCTCTTTCTTTCGATATCTTACCGTTGCTCAAATACATCCTAATAACCCTACAACATAATCTTTGACCTAACTAAAAAGCAAACCGACCTGTATATGGATGATACTAATCAATGTTGTAGTCATTAATTTTGTTTTGTAGCAATTGACTTACCAAAATACGATTAATTTTTTTAAGGAATTACGTTATAAAAATGGTAAAAGAGTGATGTCAAGTTTATTCGATGACAGGTCATTATGTATTAGAAAAAAAAA
>CAJNOP010000039.1:830425-942214 GCA_905250075.1 Rotaria sp. Silwood1 | reverse complement strand
GGTGAAAATGTTGAATATGTTTGTTCTGTTCAAATGTATGATTGTTTTAGAGTGCGTGGGGGTAGAGAATTTTGTCGTTTCAATGTCTTTATTTTTACTTCATGCCGCAAGTTATTTATAGTTTTGAAATTTCCTGTTCGAAGAGAGAAATGAAAAGTAATAATACACCATGAAAGCATCGTCACAACAACTACAGTTAACTTTGTGCTTCGTGCAATTGTAATTGACATGTAGTAAAATATGAATATTAATAATTTTGAGGATTTTTTTTTTCATTCTTCTTAGACAAACTTCATCTGAGATTTTGTATTGCAAGTTTAGTTTATTGTTAAATGAGTAATTCAAGACCTTTCTCTAAAAAAAAAGGGTCTATGTTCGTCAGAGTGATTTAAATCAAAATAAATGTAAGGAAAGTTAGTCCTTAGTTTGATCTTTCAGAAACAACAAGGTATTTTTATTCGGCATCTTTTTTTTTGATAAATTTTTTAATGATTTCTTTGGTTGTGCTTTTTTTGATCGTGCATTCCAGAATTTTCTAAAGCGTTTAATTGTAGCCAATAGCTTTTTTTTGTTTGAAATAGCATGTTAAGATGAGAAAAATAATTTCTTTGAACATAAGACAAAAGCTAAAATATGATTTTTGTTCATGGCAATTACTTGAAAAATAGACCAACAATTTCAGCTTGCCTATTTATGACTCCTAAATAACTAAATCTAAAAATCTAAAACTTGTGTAGTTTCTTAGGTCTTCCATTGGCAGTTTGGATTCAAACCTGATAGTTCAAAATTTAGTGTAGTCACCTCATTAGGATACTTTTTTTTCGAAAATAACAATTGAAATCTTACACAAAAACCAAGTTGAAAAAGACTTGTCATGTACAAATCGATGCATCTTTATTTTCTCTTTTTAAAGATGAAAACCACAGCTCTCTATCTTATTTCGATCGAAAATTATTAGAAAAAAAAATGCCGTCCCTCTTTTTTTTTTGAAATGGACATGATAGGTAATATGTTATTTTGAAAATGTTATGTACACAGAAAAACCTACACGTGAAGCGTAAAAATAAAGATAACATCGATTGAGTCATTGCATTTACTTTTACCTACAATTACATCTCCATCGATTGGTGGAAAATAAAGAAACAAAAAAATAATACTATTTCTTATGTATTTATTTCGTGTTATTTTTCCTTTTAGTCATTCATTTTTGGATCTATTTCGATATGGACGAGGCAACTCAACAAACTACCAATAATACTAAACAAAATGATCAGTAAGTTTTACGGTCAAATAAAGCTTTTTTTTATCACGTTTTTTTTAGAACTACAAAAACGATGGAAAAACCAAACGATGATGCCGGACCAATCATAAAGCTTGATGCCGAAATCGCAACACTGCTACCAGAACATAATTATAAAACCTCTGCTTTGGTTGTTAGATCGGTAACACATGAGTAAATCGACAAGATTTGCCCATAAAGATAATGAACGTTTTTTTAAGTATCTAGTTTATAAACAATATCTTCTAAGCTTTGTAACACATTCTAATGTTATTTTGTATCCTTTTGATAAACTAAATCTTTTTACATATCCATACTTAGAAAAATATAGCCGCTGTGATCATTGATTCTACATTTCAAATAAAAGTTCAAATCACTAACTTATTTTTTATTGATTACTTTTTATATTCTTTGCTTTATGAGCTATAATTTATCGAAGTATTACTAGTGCATCTGGAAATAATCTCCTCTGATTTGTAGTTTTGACAAGTTATGATCCTAAATTTCATTGTGATTATCTGACATATACAAAAGACATACGTTCGAAAAGTTTAATAATAAAAAAAAAGATGTTTTATTTCGTTGATCTTGAAAAAAAAATAAACAAAACTCATTAAACTTTGATTAAGTTTCATATATTTTAAAGGTTTGACAAGAAAAATGTATGTAGTAAAAAATTTTTTTTCTTCGCCATTACAAAATTAGTGTATTGATAATTTCATGAAAGATTTGAAAAAATTCTTCTGAAAAGCTGAACTGTAAATGTGCCTGTGTGTCCGTGTGACAGAAGATGAGACTCGTATCTGTACACAAATATTATCTATAAGCGACGATTTTGTTATTGTTTATGCTTTTTAACTTGTTTTTAAACGAAATAAATTGGTCATGTTGTTTGTTGAAAAATAACATTGACAGCGTACTCATATATTACATGTGATTAATAATATTTATATTGACACAAATGTGGTGATGAAACGCATCAATACCTTAGCTATGAAAAAAAAATACGAATCGAAAGCAAAAAAAAACACATTAGGCATTCATCATTATCTAACATAACAATGGTAATATTGCTGCGGATAGTGACGAAGGTATCAATGTGAATAGAGAGAAAACAATAAACGCAAATGTACAACATTCATTCAAATATAAACATTATAAACAACAACAAGAAGACTACTCTTCTCGATCCAAGAATTTGATCAATTAATACTTGATTGTCTTTATATTCGTGATATGACCTTGAAGTAGAAATCATTGTTGAATGTATTTTTCTAATAGAGAGTGAAGTTTTGGACCAAACTCATGGAAATGCAACGTATTCGTCATACTATTGAGTATTCTCAACTTCAATTGTTATGACTTGTGAAGTTTCAACAACAACAAAATTTTTATTACATTATTTAAGGTGATACAATTTTTCGTCATCTTATTACTGAACAAATAACATCTCCGGTTGTAGCAAATGACGAGGAAATAACATAAGATACAGCTATGAAAAAAGAATAAAATATGTTTGCATCAATTATGTTAATATGTAACTGTCTGAATGATTAGATATTTAGTCAATGATTCATTGGTCGAAACCTAACAACTTTGATTTCTATTCTATCATCAACCATTTATGCATCTTCAAATTTAACTACATTAAACATTTATTTCAATCTTTTCGATGATTATTTTCGTCTTCTTGATGAATATTTGTCCTATTTGACTATTAGGATAATTAAAAGTATTTATACTTTTTTGTTTCTTTTTTTTATGTTAGATATAGTTTTGTCAAATGTCAAATTTTAAAATAATAACATTGCTTCGTTCGATAATAAGAATCAAATCAACTTGTATCGATTGTATTCATCTACAAAATGACCACCTAATTTTTTTGTGTTTAGTGTATCAACTATGGTTTATAATAGAAATGTAAAAATTGATCTCTCATCGCAAGAAGAAAGGAACAAGTTGATTCTTATGTTAAAAACTATCCATTTTTAGGTATTTCAGTTCGATAACATTCAATGGTTAGTAATGATTGAAATGAATTATTCAAAATTATTTCTCAAGACTTTCTTTTTCTTCAAAAATTATCTATAATTAAACAAGTAATATTTATCTATATTGATCATATTTGCTCATCTCGCCGAACTTTATTTAAATTGAACATATATTGATTATGTTAAACAATTTCTTTTTTGAAACAAAAACGTATTCATCTTGTTTGTTAAGTCTTGATATCGAATATGAAACATTAACAATTCTAACATAAAAAATTTAACTGGTAATGCAGTATATCTCTCTAGTGCTCAATTACAACGTCTAGTTATAACAAAGTCATTATATTTAAAGGAAGTTGGTTAACGATATTAATCTGGATCATGCATGATCAAATGTTTGAAACGGATATTAATGGTCTTTGATAAAGTGATTATATGAAAGAAGAGAAATAAAAATTGAATGATTGATTATAATTATAATAATTTCTAATTGATTCGACAGACATTAAGAAAAAAGTACATATTTCAGTCAATCCTATCTCATTGATGTTAAGAAATATGCTGATCTAATTGAATTATTAAAAAAATTTATTCAAATCGATAAACATTTCTATTGACATCAACAATTGAGTTTTAGTTTATTTATTTAAATAAAAAAGATGCGAAATTTATTCTTGATTTTCAGAAATTAATCGGATAATAAATCGATGCTTAATGTTATTGAAAACTACTAGTATTTCTCGTTTCAATGAAAAAATTATATTTAAACTTGTTTTAATAATGTAAATCGGAGAAATGTTATACTGATTAATCTTATTTGACATGATTGAGAACGATAGATGAAGCTTTCAATAATAAAAATTTTGATTTTATAAAAAACTGAACAAGTAAAGAAGGAAGAGAAAGAAATAACGTCACCTTTTTATTGGTATTGTCGATATAGAATCTAGTAAGGACTATGTCAAGTTAGAGAGAACATTTATCATTTACAAATAAAAAAAGTACCACACTTAGTCAAGTCAGTTTCGAGAAGCCCTGTATTTTTTTTCTCTATTTGGCTAACATTGAACGATGCTACTCATCTTCATAATAGTCACCGAGGGTATGGGTGTGGGTCTTTTCTCCATCCACATTCACAAGTGGAATTCGATTTTATGGTGAATGCTATATTCATGTTTTTGAGCTTTGGTTTTTTTTGTCGATTATTTGATGGTTGTTTATTCTATTTGTATGTTCGCGATCGAAACTATCTAATATATGATTTTGTACTGTTATTTATATACTCGTTCTCTTCATTTAACTCTACATGGTGTACTTCTTCTTTTCTACCTCAACACTGTGCAACCATTAGCCATAGTATATTTAAAGTTAATACCAAAGGGAAATGATGATGATTGCACTTTATGTTTTTTAAATATCTTTGTGCTTCTGCTTGCTGAGCTACTGACATTGTCCACCAAAGCTTACAGTGTCTCTACAGACAGCAACAATATCATTCTGTCAATCTGGTAAAATGAAGCTCTTTAAACTCATTAAGAAACTTGAGACGAAGAAAACGTCTACACTCGCATCAATTTGTGGGCGCAAGAGTGCGTCTTTTCATCAGGCACATCTATACTCACAAACATATCGCATCCACCGAAAAACGCCTGAGCAATTCTCTAAATTATTAGTATCACGTAAAAAAACTTGATTTCATGCACCAAATAGAGTATGTTATCAATGATGTTGCATCTACTATTTTCAAAATTATTTTTTTTGGCAAAAATTCGATGCTTACAGAGAAGCAAATTCGGTCAACTGAACATGAATCAATCGGTTCTCAATCAATTCAGTGTAATTTGGACTGATAGAGTAAAAAATTCTCTCTAGAATAAACCTAGAACGAAATCTTTGGATTGAATTTGCATTGTTCGAAGAACGAAGATGAAATCAATCTGCTCATTATGAGTCACCTATTATGTATACCTTCGTGCTCTCTATTTCAGAGCTTAATTTTCTCTGATAATCTGGAGCGTGAGAAATAGACAATACAGAGACTTTAATTTTGAATACGAATATGCTAGAACAAAATAATTGAGCAGGAAATTAATACTTTTATGTCGATATTTTGACAAAAATCTAGGATATCGGTGGGTGTGACTATAGGCGGTCAAATGATACAAACCCACACCAACATTCACACGCACAAGAGCATCCACCCACATCCACACCCCAAAAAACACATTTCGATCTCACTTGAGTGATTTCGTGGGAAACCAGACACATTTTACACAAAGTTCTCCAATCAGGCTGAAAATTTCAGGGTTAATAGAACTATTTGAGTTGATCACTTTGGTATATTTTGAATTAAGATTTATGACATAATTTGAAGTGAAATGAGCAAGATCAGTTGTTGTCATTTGATATATTCTGAGTGAAATTTTGGGGCAATATATGAAGTGACATTTCAGTTATTCACTATTTCAATTACGTATCAGTCACTCAAAATCCAGTTCTATCTACAGATTCTTATTGCTTGATATCTAGAGAAGTAGGTGCTAAAGAATTTTAAAACATATCCTGACCAAACATACTAATTGTCTTCTCCTCATTTAACCTTACATGCGCGACTCTTGCAAAATATTGTTGTAAACAGTATTCTAATAAGCCGAATTCCTTGGCATAGTGACAGAATGCATGTAATAGAGCAATCCTTTCTCTACAAGATCGAATATAGCAGATCTTCAGTCCAAATCAATTGTCTTGATATCAGTTTGTTTAAAAAGACTATAACAATGATTCACCTATAAAATTCAGAGAAAACTCGATAGAATGCTAGTATATGCATAAAGGCATAATCATATTTGCATAAATCAAATAGGGTGTTGAAGAGTGTCGGTACGAGTATGGTTGTGGCTGTTAGAAAAGACCATAACCGATACCCACACCCGCAATAATAGTTATTGCTTTCATTTTTTCCTTATTTTTTCTCAATTTCTAATGTATATGTCGTAGTAAAAATTAATTCAGAAAACTATTTTTTACATCTAGTCAGATGAATATGTGCAAACTTGTGTCATTATTGATATGTTTATTATTCGTATTGTTTTTTTTGCATAAGAATATTACATACCCCGTAATAAGACGCGAATTGTAATAACTTTATCGTTATTGATCAGTTCTTTGCTACAACACTTTAAGGTGCTTCATTTCAGATTTCTATTGAAATCCCTAGGGTCGTTCAAAAGTTAAATGATCAATAAATAGGCGAGTTTAGATCTTCATCCATTTCCTTGTAATACTGCGCTGCAAGAGAATGAATTTTTTGGAATCGAACCCAATCTGAAGTTAATCGATATCCAGCAAATACTTCCAGTCATAGCACAGTTCTTAGACATGCACTTTTTATGAACAAGCGTACTATTTAGATTCTTTCATAAACAGCAAGGAAAAGAGGTGATCATCTCAAGTTCCACAAAAAGACAAATGATTCCGGATTCACTTGGTATCTTTCGACTTATAAAGTTTGATGTATTCATTAAGTATAGGTTTGTTTGTTGCCATAATGCTGAAATAGAATTCAATGTTGATGCCAAACGTGTATGGACTTGCTTATTTGGATGCAAGAAAGATAAACCAACACCCGACTCGTCAAGTGAGACGCAGTTTCCATTCACTTTGTTATCTATAAAAACTTATCATTAATCGATGCAAAATACTCATTTTTTGCTGAGGATGAGCCGAAAACCAGCTGAGTAGTATTATGTTTTATCTTTCTATCATCTGGATGAATCTCATTGAATATATTTGCCTTTTCAATTCAGCTTTTGTAAAAGTTTATTAAAATGTCAGCTGTAATATACACGACTAAGGGAGTTACTTACAGATGAAACGACAGTCTGCTGGTACAACAGAGTTTGTCTTTTATAACAAATAAACTATAGGACACTCAATCGCCTCATCGATCAAGTCGCGACTACAATGAAGTGTAAAAAGAACGTGAATTAGAGAGCTACTTCACAACCATGCCGACGCCGACACCCTAGATGCTCGCTTACTTGACATTGACACGCTTTACTTCTCAAATTTATCTAGCAGAATGACTGGTTTCAAGTACAAATGTAGAGAGCATTTGTAAAGTCATGTTTCAATATTCATGTTCTGATCAGTTCTGGGAACGAACTTTCAAGATGGCACGTGCGAATCTCATGCCTCCATCGAGTGCATGTTTCCAAAATAAATCGGGTTCGATAAGTTCAAGTTCCATAATACTTAAGCGTTCAGTCAGGTGATTACGTATCATATCGATACGTGCATAGACAGGAGTTTCAGGACAGATGGCTAGCGAAGCATAAGCCAATTCGAGCATTTCAGCCGACGGTTGATCCACAGCAGTTGTGATACCACCATGTTCGTGCTGTACGCGATAATCGTCGGGTGAAGCAATTTTTCGAACTGCGTGGCTCAATTGTCCATCAAATACGAGTAACGACAATTCACCTTCGCGAACAACATTTGACATGAACGGTTGGATCATCGCTGCTGAATGAGCGATACCCAAGCGGAATAATTCATTAAGTGCTGTAGTGACATTTACTGATCCTTAACAGAAAAAGTATATAGACTAGAACACAGTTCATTTCTTCTCTTTGGTTTTACTTGGTGATGAAGCAAAGTCCGAATTGCCAACCAAAATACGTAACATATTAAAACCAGATGCAGATACTTGAGGTTTGACGATGAGATCAGCAGTAGCAAAATGTGCTGCAGCATCAACCAGTGTTTTCTCATTGATATCTTCGACGTACAGTGTTGGAACGATTGGAATACCAGCTTTCTCCAATTCTTTCAAATATGTTTTGCGAGTATTCCACAGAAGGAGCGGTGGAGAATTAATCAATATCGCGTCTTTTGGCCAAGCACGAAGCCATGCTTCCCAACGATCTGCAGCAGTATGATAACCCCAAGCAAGATTAACTACATAGCGAATCGAAGACCGAGAAGAGTCAAGAGCAAGGGGTGCAGTGGACCACGGCGTTGTCATCACGTGTGCACCAAGCATCTGAAAGTTGGAAGCCAGTTGGTCGAAAGATAATCGCCAATAATCATCAGAGTATGTATCATTCAATTCTGGAGTCAGAATAACCACAATGGGTGTGTCTGCCTTAGCTAAGATCGATGGTGGTATAGTAATCTTTTTCCTGACAGAACAATTTACTCTCTCAACATATTTATAAGGAATAAAATGTGAGAACTTACTCGTGCTTTGTTGCAAGATCATCAGCTGACGAGTTTGTATAAGAGATCATGTCAGATCTTATGCTTTGTATGCACAACTACAATATATACAAAGATGTATTGCCGATATCTTCAATCATTCGAATGAGTACGCCAAACTAACAAGAAGAGACTTGAAAACAACCTATTCTAACCAACTATGACTAGCCTTTAGTTTCAGAGCAGTGCAACATTTTGAAAAGCCAGCAATTGCTTTGGGAAGTAAACGAACCGAAGAAAAGATGAGTTTCATACGAGATTGAAATAACCTATTTTAGGAAGTTTAGAACGGTTTTTATGTGTCGAGACTAGGCCACTTCACGCACTTTACATGGTAATCAAATATGACAATGTTTCTTGCGAAGATTGAAAATCGAATTTATCTGATTAAACAAATATTAGCGAAATGTCCAGATGCAATTATCATATTCAACTCAATCCTCACACAAACAAACCTACCTTGCTTTGTCGATACAAGAGTAACTCGCTTTTTCTTTTCCACATATGCTGTTCTTTATCACTCAAATCAAGATAGAGCTTATCAGCAGTACACTGCACTTGTGTATCACATTTAAACACCTCGCATTCTAGTGTATAAGTACAATTTCAGAGTGAGTTATACTCTAGAATAGTGGGGGAGGGGGGGGGGGGCAGGGATGGACCATGTTTTTAACGAAACTTAATTAAAAAACTTAATTAAGTGTTTCACTTAACACTTAATTTAAAATTAAGTTTTTTCACTTAACTCCTTAATTCATTAATATTAAGTGATTAGGTGATTGAAATGAAGAAAATATTATTTTATTTTGACATTTTTATCAAATAGAAGTTAATTTAAAATAGACTAGGACTAATCCGTATAATTTTTCAAGAACTATCTAAAGATGATCACCATAATTCTTTAAGATTTGTCTAGACGTAACCACTATAACCTTTTGAAGATTACCTGGCGTTCTTTCTGAAGCAGGAGAATTTTTGATAAATCGACTGCATTAAAAGGCACTTTAAGTGGTTTGAATCATGCGTTAATACTTAGAAGAAATTAGATCAAGGCTGACACCTAATCACTTTATGTTGTGTGTTGGCAAACTGTTGTTAACTGGCGTCGAGTTTAATTGTTTAGTTTAACATTTCACGTAAGTGGGGTGATTAAGCGATTAATGCTAGGTGTGTGCCATGGAGTTTCGGAGTCTTTCTCGTGGATAACTTATTTATCGAGAACAGCGATTTCGTATAAGGTTGGATCAAGGGCTGTCAAAGTTGTCAAGCCCCTTTTACCCACTGTTTCTGAATTCAATATTATATTTATGTTTATCAATGTAGCATTTTGCATTAAAGAAAATTGAAGATAATACCTTTTCGGCACCTTTCATATGCTACTTTGTAGACATAACTTTCCAGCACTTATGGTATATTTAATTTTACGAAGAAATACAAACATTGTATGTGGGATGGGTGTATTGTGTGACCAAGAGTGCAAATCTCGTCTAAATCGACACCTAGAACCACATCCACATCCCATACCTTCTGTAGAACTTTGGTCTGTATACGATTGTCTTCGTTGTTAAGTCTGAGCATGCTTTTATAAAACATATATAGTGAAACAGAATGGCATTGTTTCATTTGCAATGGATCCATCTCAATCACTTTCTTTTTAATGCGTTGTTCTAACTATAGTTCCTTTATATTAAGATCATATTAAGGTATTCAGTATTTTTCTCAAAAAAGCTGTTGAAATACGTAATATGTTACGACTAACGCTATATCATTCCTGAAGAAATGTATATTTCGACAGTAAATTACAATGCATAAGGCAGTTAAATATTGCTGTAATTAGTATAGCTAGCCTTTTCATAATGCTGGTCGCTCACGAAGAGAGTAATGAATCGATAAACTTATGAGATGCCTAATTCGAGTTCGAATATAAATGAAACTTCAATTGCATAGAATCACTTCAAAAATAAAAAAAATGAAGCAATCCTCTTTGCTAACTTAGCCAAAGCAAAAGATCAATTTTATTCGAATTATGCACGCATATTGGGTGTGGGTGGGTCAAGCGAAGACTCAAAACCACACCCCACACCCCACATCTACACTTACACCCACACCCACACCCCACATCCGCAAAGTAATCTAGGTTAAATCTTTATTATTTATCTTTAGTCATTTTCAGAACATATAATATTGTTATGTCATTTAACATAAAATATTCATCGCAATAATCATTATCGCATATTCGTTGAATATATGGATAAACATTATGTAATTGTGCACAATTCACAACTTTCTGTTTATATTTTTCTTCTTCATCTCGATGTGAATATTTTTGTAAATAACACTTATCATCAAATGATAAATTTGAATAATAATATTCCGATATCTTTTTAAAAAATCTAAGCGCATTACGCGGTCCAGGTAACCAAAGAGTAGCTATTGGACGTAATATTAGTGGAAATATGATATCTTTTTCGATATAGATATCTGATTTAATATGTGTAGAATTATCCGTATAAAAAAAAATATCAATAAATGGCCATTTCCATCTAAAAACACCGGCGAAAGAAGATGCTTGAAAATAAAACTTCATAAATGTAGGTGTACGTAGATAAAATTTCCAATCCGCTTTGTTATATAAAGCATTCATTTTTGATAGAAGTGAATAATATTTAACATGTATTAATACATCGACATCGTCATCATATGGTAGTATATCTTAATAATAAAAGAAAGAAGAAGTTTGAATAATGAAATCTTTTCTACATTCTTTACGGTTTTATTTAAAATGTGTAATTAACTGATATTAAAAGAAAAAGAAATACTGTATTTGCTGCCAATTAAATTATTTGCGAAACACAACAAGTGTTGTTTATTACACAATATGCAGCAGTTATACTGAATAGACATATAATCTACTTAAAAATATATTTATGCAGTTGAATATGTTCGTATAGCTATAGTAACTTCAGTTCAGCCGATAAAAAACAAGTAATAACTATAGTTAACAGTGAAGTAACATGCCACTATACATAAGATCTATGAATGGTCGTTCACGTTAGCTGTAAACAGTTTTGTTCTGACCTAAATCTAGTAGATGTATTACTCATAGGTTTCAATCAATCGAACTTTTTTTTATTATGAATAAGAGCGTACTGTTATCTGACTAAAATTAAACCGTACGATAACTACTAGCACATAGAACAAATGATATAAGAAAGCCCATGATTCTCTTTTACGAGGCAAAATTCTTTTTTCATACGATTGAGTGTATGGATTTGGGATAACAGAAAAGTATGCCGCAAAGGAATCTATAGGTATGAGTAGTACAACTGGTAGAGATGCGAAGGTGTAAAATTATGATTTCACTAGTTAGAGAGGTATGTTTTTCATGAAAGGACTGTAATCAGTAGCTTTTCGAATAAATTGCCCTTATTATAAAGACACAATTAAGCTCCGATCAGCTAAATCATTCATTGCTTTTATTAAAAGTAAAAGAGTTTTATTTCCAAAACCACTCCACTCTTCTTGAAAACGTTTTTTAATTTGAATATTTCACATAAAAAAAGAACTGAAATTTTTAAAATATCTACTTTTCATCAGAATGAACCATTTATAAGAAATAGCAACAAGTACCAAAAGTCTCTTAACACTTCATTCTGATGATTTTCTCTAGTCATTATTTTAGTCATTATTTGGAATTTTCTCTGTTTTTGTTTTTCTCTTTCTTTCTTTGATGTGTTACTGTGTGTCATTACACTCATATACATACCGTATCGAAATTATCATATTTATCGAAGTTATTTGGACGAAAATGAATACGAAAATCATTGGCTATTTGAACGATATTATTAAATTTGATAGCAACAGTTATTTGATCAAAAACTTAATTATATTCAAACTATTAACAAAAATTGAGACGATACATACAGAAAGAAAGTGGGCAGTTTAAAATCAAAAATTATTTATTCCTACATTTTGCTGCATGATGACATCATGAATTGCATAAAATATTCACTTGTTTACATTTGTATCTGTTTGTGTTACAACTACACTTACAATCACATTTTAATACTTTAAGCGCATATTCATCTATCCCTACTACTATTAAAATGATCTGATCATTTTAATTCTATTATCAAATAGTTTCAATAGCAAAAGTTGTAACAATTTTATAATTATCTTATATACCTGGTCTATACATGAGTCATATTTAGTTTACAAGCAATCATATGGTTTACATCGACTATCAATCTATACTTGAATTCGTAATTATGACACATCAATTCTTGCACTGATATTTTCTACATCTGAGCTTTTCGTTTTCTAAGCGCATTGTGAAAGTATGAAAAGACAAAAAAAGATTGTATTGTCCCAATTTTCAAAAGAGCTCGTGTATTGTTGACTTTTTGATCAAATAAGTGTCTCTTGTTTAGGAGAAAAATTAACTGCTGCTATCAAGTTTAAAAATGTCATTCAAATGATCAGGACTACTGAAGTAGTACGTCATCAACTTCTTGTCCACTTTGACCTCCCTCCCCCTGGAAAAATCAAGTGTCAACTCTCACAAACTTCCTTCCCTCGATCATGTAATCATTACATTTTTTTTAATCCTTACCCTTTGAAATGTTGTTGTCTACTGCGTCCAAATAACTTCAATACGACATATATATCGACGCTTGTTAATAACTTTATTATTAAGCTTTTAGACAAAATACCTTCTTGACTATTATTTCGATAATAGATATTTCGAAAGAGATGTCTGAATGAAAAAAGAAATTTTAAATCAAGTTTTAAGGATCTTACCATGGTTTCTATATGATCCTAGCAAGGTACTATAACTAATCATGTATTCTATTCCATTTGCTTGACATATTTCATCGAATGTCTTCATTAGTTTGACATATACTTGGTGCTCGCATGGTGTTATTAAACGAGGAAGAATAGGTGATGTTTTCCATAACGAATAGAAATAAGGTAATTCTGGCAATGTTGATGCGATATGTTGTTTTGAATGTTTATGTATTGTTGGTTGTTCATAAAATTGACCTAAGTGGTAATGTTCAAGTTGTTGAAATTCCATCTTATATTGCTCTTGAAGTGTAACGTCCGAACAGCAGAATGTTGAATTTCGAGTCATTTGTTCGAATGGTATCATTAATGAAGTTAAATTAGACATATCGCTTTTTTTAAGTTGATATCCAAAATATTGATGAGTAAGCATCAGAGACAATTGACATGCAACAAGAATAAATATTGCTATCAATAAACGTTTTTTCATTTCGTACTATCTGAAATAGTTTCATTACAGAGTTGTAAAAATTCCACGAATCAAGCTTTATTGACTCGATTAATACGCAGTAGCACTACCAAGATCGTGTCGTGCATTTAGCAAGAAATTAGTGCTTTTATACTTTGTTGTTCTCGAAAATTACCGAACTTAATAGATGTCCTCCAGAGCTCATATATATATATATGATGTAGTTGATCGGGATCGGCCGTGGAATGAGAGAGAAGCAAGCATTAAATGATAAAAAACTTCATTTCAGAAATTGACAAGTGCAGGAATCTGTGTCACAATTTGATAGTGTACTCACAGAAACTTGATGTTATAAGAAGGTTTGTATGCATGAAGCACTAGTTAATACTGTTAAGAGGAGCATGATTGTTTAGGTGTATTATCAATATAGATTTTTAAGAAGGTTTTTACGCTCGTCTTCGTTAACTGGAAAATCTCTGCAGGTGATAAAAATCTTTCTAATGAGACTTATCACATCAAGCAAGGATAGGAATAAGTCAGTGCCATTATACGAAATACTAACTATATTGAGAGTGATTTACGCTGATTGCAATGTAGATGTAAAAATACTATGACAGTTCTTCGGATGAAATTCTTTGATATAGTTTTGTGGTTTTCTTTGGGTTTTCGAATACACTACTTTTCATTGCTTTAAAATCACGTATAAATAGATTATGCATTTAAATTTCGCTTTACTTTCAGTGTATATATCGTCGTATTGTATAATATCAAACTTTTTTTGTGATAAAATTGAAAACAATAAATTGAATTTACTTGTAAATCTGAACGCTAAGTGATTTTTTTGGACTAAGACTGCTAACTAGCTATGCCACAAAACGTCACAATGTTTAAATAAATCAACAAAGTCTATATAGTTGCAACGGTTTCAAATTACTTTACGAGAAAAGATAAATGTAAGAAATACACGTCTTCTCTAGAAAAGTTTGGCAGTTATCTGTCCAGGATGGAAATCTATAAATCAGAAAATAATTTGGATCAAGACTTGAAGATAAACTCCAGATTTGTACCGCAGTCTAAAATGAAAATCTTAAATCAATATAACATATAAGTATTTTTCAATTTATAAATGGATGCTTCGATTAATAGTTAACTAGAATCATTTGATAATCATTATCTCTTCCTTTATTCATTATTAAATATTAAATATAAATTATAACATACAAATAATATACAAATATATAATATAGAAATATATAAAAATATAACGTACAAGTGTATAAAAAAATAATATACAACTATATAAAATTATATGAAATTTATAATGATATATATGGTAACTAGCGTTTCGAACGCAATACATTCTTCTTTAGAGTTTCACACTGTGCTCTGAAATAAGAATAAGCATATGGTCGATCTATTTTTCTTTTTATATGGGCTAAATCATTCGTTAGCGACGTAACATCGCAAACTTGGAGTATGCATATCTCGGAATTATCAGCTGGTTTAGGTGTGATTTTTGCATGTTATACGAGTCTCTATTTACTCTAGATGTCATGAAAAAAATCAATACTCTAGAGCTTTGTTCAGAGGAGTTATTAACGAAAAACTAGCGTTAGCGACGTGACACAAAAAAAGGACATCAACTATGTCACTTGATGTACTTTGGGTTTTAAAAATTTTCCAAGTGCTGCACAATCGCTGAAAACCTAATACGCAATACTAGACACGACTCCTAAGGCTACCAAATCCTGGTGTAAAATTATTTTGAGCATGTCTAGGCTTTTCGAAAAATAAAAATTAATTCGACGTTAGCGACATGACTGAGTACGACTTCACTACCGATCAAATGCTCTGGTAAGGAACTGAAAAGTTCGAAATTGATTCCAAGGTGCTCATGTCAATGGTAGGAGTCCCTAGAATAATATTAAGACAAGCGTTTTCGTTTCAGCTCTATCTAAAGGTTCTGAAAGGTCAATTTTTTGGAAGAAACTTTTTGAAGTTCGATCTCCCTGAAAATTTTACCATATATGCTACTCATGCCCTAGAGCCTATCCTGAACATTTCAATTTTATTCGTCATTCAGTTATGAAGATATTTGCTAATTACGTTTTAATTAATTAATAACTAGGTGAAAGAACAGTCAATATTACATAAGCCTATACAAAAACAGTTCAATCAAAAAACCTATACTAATAGAGAATTGCATTCAAATACAACCGGTGAATGTCCCATTTTCGCTGATTTAGACCATATATCCTTTTTTTGTGCTTTTTCTGTTCCTTTGAAGTCTATATAATAACGAGTACGGACAAGATGACGACACTGGTACAAACGAAGAAAATTAACTTTTTCACGTACCAGTTAAATCGTCTTGTCTGTACTAGTATTAAATAGACTTCAAAGAAAGACAAAAGAAGAATATATGAAAAGAAAAAATAAATCGATCGTATGTTTATTCTTATTTCAGAGCAAAATTTGAAACTCTGAAGGAAAACGTGCCGCTTTCGAGACGTTAGTTACCATATGTATAATTGTATATTAGTTATATTTTATTCATTTGTATGTTATAATTTATATTCAATATTTAATAATGAATAAAGGAAGAGATAATAATTGTCAAATGATTCATACAATCTTCCTAAAATGTAATAAAATAGTCAACCAGAAAAATCCACAGTATACAAAAATATTTCTTTTTATCGTAGTTTGTACAGTTGTTTTTACTGATCATTTTCGTTAAAAAAAGATTTGGAATTCATTTAGAAATGATGATATCATGGTCAAAATACTTAACATTAAAAAATAGATTAAACTACGATTTTGACAATAAAAAACTACGAACTATGCATAAAAGTCGATTCATATATTTCAAAATGATTATGTATTTCGAAGAGATGTAACATGGTGCGTGTTTGTACGCTAAAGTTTACTCTACGAAACCTAATAATCGGTTCATTTAATATTCAGATGAATAACACGCCGAAGTCTTGATGGAATATTGTGAATAAATTTGATCATGAAAAGAGGCGTTATATGGTGAATTTCGGTCACCATGTTCCACCAAGATTTATGCCTATTATTCGACTGTAACTGAAAAATCGATAAAAAGATTTTGAAGAACAAATATTACTATACAAAACTCATCATATCACATCTCTTCAGAATATAGTCATTTTAAGATACACGAATAAATGTTTTATGGATAGTTTTCAGTTTTTGACTGTCAAAATTCGCATTTTAACCTATTTGTACAGTTTTTAGTATTTTGATCATGATGTTGCCATTTCTAAATGAACTCCGAATCATTTTTTTAAAACGAAAATGATAAGCAAAAACAATTCTACCAAGTATGGGAGAAAGAAATATTTTTGTATACTTTGCATTTTTCTGGTTGTTCATGTCGTAAGAATAGTTGATAAATGAGCTGAAAATGGTGGAGAATGGCTGCTATTTCGGTAGCAGCTTACGATGCAGCGTAAAACAGAGAACGTATGCCATTCCGATCGGTCGAAAACCGGTGGTTAACCACGGTCAACCGACGGTTCTTTTTCAACATACCTCACCATTCTCCCTCATGCTGTCAACACCACAGATCTAGTTTCTTTTATTGATTAATACTGAAGCTAATTTTACAAACGAATACGTACGACTGGGTTTTTGTTCGATCAAATATAAATAAAATAATGTTAATTAATTTTTTTATGAATTCATACTTACGATTGCATCAGCTGTGGAACGAAATCTACATAAAATATAATAATTTTATTTTTATGAATTCATACATACAATTGCATCAGGTGTTCGACTAAATCTAAATAAAATAAAAATTTTGTTTTTTCGTAAACGAAGTTTTATGGTCTATTACGACCATCGTTAATGATGATCGTAAAACACCGTCATAAACGACCAGTGCAACAATACGACGCCTGTAAACGACAGTCAAATAATATCGTAACATATCCGACACGCTAACTGTAAACGCTTCATTGAATGATCGTCGTTTTCTACTGTATTTGTTCATAAATTGGCGTTAATGTCAACAATCTGTACTAATTCAATAAGAAAGAATACAATGAGTTGATTCACACTACACTACACGTTATTATTACTTGACATCCATCGTTCAAACGTTCATGTTCGAATCAAGAATTACGGGCCGGTTCCGGCAGAAAAACACCAGAAATTCCTGGAACATGGAAACAGTCTTCTGGTGGAAGATTTTTCGGATTTTGTCTAGTGTTTTCCTGGCGGTTACAGTGAAAACTGATTATTTTCGGAGTCCGAAATCATCAACCTGAGTGTATGAAACGAGATAAAACACTTAGCTATACGAGTACAGGTGCATGGCTATAATCATGAAGATATACAGGGTGATCCAAAAGTCTTGGTATTTGTTGGAAGTTTTCTTTTTCTTCCGTATTACAAATCCAAATATGCTCAAAGTTGGATCCATAATCTCATGCAACTAGGTGAATATTATTCTAAAAGAAGAGACGTTTTTCCATGGGCTATATCCTCTTGCTAGATCTTTTTTCTTTTAAACATCTTCTTGTTGGGACTAAGGTAAGGATGTGAGATCACTAAATCGTTCCTTGTCCATTTTTTATTGTCGCTTCTTCTATTATATTATGATTTATATCTCATCTATAGTTGCATGAATAATTACCAAAATTATACTGCACATACAACTAAAGATCCTCTACAAAATAAAAATAAAATCATCCAAAAACAAATTTCTACATTAACGTTTACTGCATATCATTAAGAAGTACTCAGTTATACACTCTTTTTGACAATCCGTCAGAAAAATTGTTTAATCTATATCTTTACGATGACTTTGAGTTGAAAAGTGAAATTTTTAGCACAAATGCAGCTTTATACGGTCTATCAAATAGCAGAAAAAATTGAAGAAAAATGAGAATTCTTAATAAGTTGATTCAAATTTGTAGGAGAAGATTGCAGAGTAGAATGAGCAGAGAATTAGAAACTTTCTATTTTACATCTATTTTAAGAAGGTTGATGTTTTCCAAGCGATTTGATTTCAATAACTTCATCAAAGAATCTACTTTGGGTACATATATCTGATTGAACTCAATCAAGGGTATGCAATGGAAGTGGTATAAGGGGTGTGCACCTTACTACTTTGAGAAAAGGAAGTGACACTTTTTCATTGGCTATACCATCCTTCCCTTCCATTAGATTTTCTTCCTGATAGAACTCACATATATTTTCAAAGAAAATAGGGATTGTAATTTTTAGATTGAGGTTTTGCGTCTTTCTCTCTTCACCCTAGGCCCCCATTATAGACATTTAGCAACAAACTCGCCATTAGAGACCTTAGCAACCGCCTTCAATGTAATTTCCACTAGCCTCTGGATAAAACTTACGATGAAATGTTTTTGAATGATCAGGTGTTTTTTTAACGAAAATTAGTGGATTGCATGTCGTTGACCGTGTTGATTTCACGTATGATAAAGCAAAATCTCCTTGGTTCTTTGAATGTCGGTTTAGTTTAAAATCAATTTTCTCGGCGAACAAATATTATTTTTTATCTATCTAGATTATAGAGCATATCGAATCGTCTAGAAAATATTAACTTTTTCTCTATCAAGTCGCTTATTTTGTTTGGGTGTAGAATCGAGCCACTTTAATGCATAGATCAGATACTTGTCAATATTTCAATGTGAAAATCTTCAAGAACATATTATTTTACTTCAAACTCATTTTTGGAAAACAGAAAATATAATTGATTTACATACAAAGCAATATGCTTTATAACCTGACTAGATCAAAAACGATCTTATCAAAATGTTTGTTAGTCTCAAAAACAGGCTTTATAGAAAACCGCTGTATAAACATCTGAAGAAATTTCTTGTAGTTATCATATGAATGAATACGGTCGATAACTGATAATCCGTCATCTTTTGGTGAGCAAACGATTGATCAATTGAACACATTCCTTCATAAGTATAAAGTTGTATTAAGACAAGACGATTATAGCTCCTCTGACAGGTTTGAGTGTGGGTGGTGTGAGTGTGAGTGTAAATGTGAGTGTGGATGAGGGGTGTGGGTAATTGAATATTCTCTTAACCCACACCCAACCACCCATATTCACACCCACACCCATGTCCACACCCACATCCACACTCTCACCCATACCCACATCCACACCCACATCCATATCCACACCAGGGCTCGAAATGGGGCACTATTTTCTGGCCCGGTCCGGCCCAAAGCGGTCCATCAAATTTGTTGCCCACCAGGTCCAACTTGTCGTTGTTTCGGCCCGGCCCGGCCTGGCCCATCAAATTTGTCGGCCCGCCCGGCCCAGCCCAACCTAGGCCCAACAAAATTTTTTTTAGAAAATATTTTTTGCAGAACTGATTATTCATAATAAACGTCGTATTTCAAAAGAAATTTCCGTAGAGTACATCAATAATTTATTGATGAATTTAATGACATTGGACCATTACTGTAATAACAAAAGAAGATATTAACGAATACCACAAAAAAAAACTACTAGATGTAGAACAAATGAAAAAAAACACATTGCACATGAAAAAAAATCAACATTTATCTGAGAAAAGATTAGGGGTATTCATTAATGCTTTACATATTCCACGAATAAATGAAGTTTATCACAAGAAAAAACAACGAACAGAAAGAAGTTTTTGTTGATTACGTGTGAAATCAACCGTAAGAAAACAAATAACAGATTACATAAACAAAAAGGTTATTGGTTTACTGTACTATCCAATGATACTTTCATAGACATTTCCATGATATATATTTTGTAATAATTTCTGAACCTGATGACATTTATAAAATTTAATAAAAAAAATCTTGTCGGGCCGGGCCGCCCGACAATCTGGTCGGCCTGCTCGGCTCGTTGGTCTTTCTCGATTGGCCCGCCCGGCCCAACAAAAACAATTCGTTGGCCCGGACCGGGCCATGTTGGGCCGGCCGCTGGGCCACGTGGCCCGTTTCGAGCCCTGGTGTGAACTATGCATAACATTTGTTGATGGATGAACAAGTTTTGAAAATATAAAGTTGTATAGGAGCGGGCATGTTGTAGTTGATAACAAAAAATCTTTACTACTGAACGAGAGAGATATAAATAACTAAATGACATTTAGATAGATGTACGATACACGAAAAGGCAACAACACATCTTCGTCATACATATTAATGATGGTGTGTAATATTATTTTTTTTTTCGTTTATTGAAAAATAAAGATGTGATGAAAATGATGTGTTTTGCCTTTTGCATTTTTTTTATGGGCACGTGCAAATTTTTTTTTCTCCATTTTCTACTTCACTAGACATTATTGTTACCTGAGTATTTATTTTTGCAGTGTTCGATGGCAGCTGAAATACACTAAAGTACAATAATAACGATCAACATGCACACAATACTTTTCTCAGTTTTATGTATCCTTCCGTATGTTATAGCTCAAAATTCTACCGTACTATATTCAATATATCCATGGTTACGACTACCGCCAACTCCTCAATTTTCTTCTTCTCCTCTTTCGAGTCACAGTGTTCAGATCAATGATATCCTTATATGGTACTCTGTTTATGGTTCAAAGGAGGGTATTCCTGTTCTCTTTCTTCATGGTGGTTTTGCCCATAGTGATTATTGGGCATTACAAGTTGAACAGCTTAAATCATCGTATACATGTATACTTATGGACTCTCGAGGACACGGTAGAAGTACAATGTCATCTGCAAATATTACATACGATTTGATGACATCTGATGTTGTTGCTTTGCTGAATCATCTTGGCATTCAACGAACACATCTAGTTGGCTGGAGTGATGGAGCGATTATTGGTCTTAATTTAGCAATGAAATATCCAAACAAACTGAGTTCATTGTTTGCATTTGCTGCAAACTACATTCCTTCTGGTACGAAAGATGTTTTTGCTTCGTCTGTTTTTACAGCCTTTTTTGCACGAACTCAAGTCGAGTATCAAGCATTAAATCCGATGAAGAAAAATTATCCAAATTTATACAATAATCTAACAACAATGTGGGCTACTCTTCCAAATTGGTCTCAAGAAGATTTTGCAAAAATTGATAAAAATTTGCCCGTTTGGATAGTTGATGGTGATCATGAAGAAGCTATTTTTCCAGATCAGCCTAATACGATGACTAGTTGGATTCCACAAGCAGGAGAACTAATTTTACCAAGAACGAGTCATTTTGCGTTCATTCAAGATCCTGAACTTTTTACTGTATCATTGGCAAGATTTTTAACCGAGGCATCTTGTTTTGAATGTAATAGTACGACATTAATACAATCATCAGCTATCAATATCTTTTATGCATGCATACATAAGTGTGTTTTTCTTGCTCTGTTCATTCAATTAATTGATTTTTTTTGTTGATATAAACGTCTGAGTAGCAGAGACAAGATCGCACATACACAGTAACTAAACTGATTGATAGATGAGATAATGGAAGAAAATTTTTCTAATAAAATATTCGACTAATGCAATTTGAAGAATGACTTAATTTGAAGACTTTAAATTAGCTGAAACAATCATCTGATCAAAGAGAGTTAATACCATCCTTCAGATCTTTAAAAAATCTCCATAGAAGATAAAACTTTTGCATTGTTTAATTTTCATATCATAGTCTTTATGTCACAGAAAGAAAGTTGCTTAACGATAAAATCTGTAAGGTGTTTTGTATCATCATATACACTGTGCATAGTGGTAGAAATTGTTTTTTTCTCTGAATATCCATTGAATTCAAAGCTTTATCATATGACTATGATCTAGTCATGACAAAATCAGGAATAAGACTTGGTCGAATCAAATCGATCTAATTAATGATATATTCAATAGCACTCTTTCAATAACAAATGGGATCAGCAGTTTTCACAGCATCGTTTTAATAAATTCCTGTGTTAATTTTACTATCAAATGGAAGAAATTAGGATCATGTCTCTCGTTGATCGCAGTTTAAGTTTATTATATACAATAAATATATAAATCAAGTGATTGAAATACATGTCAGTAGTTTCTTTTTATCTTGTTAAGAATTTTCAAAGTATTCTCTTTCTAAACTTCAAATAGATAAAACAATACTTGATATTTTAATTCTTTGGACAATTTTTTTTTGTGAATAACTATCTTACAAAGTTAGCTGTTGAGGAGCCTGTTGCATCCGAATTACTGACAGCATCTATGTTATATTTACAGAAAATTTCACACCTAAATGTTGAGTCATGGTGTAACTAAAAATATACCAATGAACAGTAGTCATTTCCTATTGGACAAGTTTTTTTCGAGCAATCTGTTAAATTAAGGACATGGGATGTGTCTAGGAATGTGCATATCGGTGTGGTTATAGTAAGAATATCAACACTTATACCCTGGCCTACTCACATCCGGACTTTATCAATTTCTTAGCTAAGTTAGTGCTTTAGATAAGCAACAAAAGGAAGCAGTTAGATCATCAATATCAACGTAAACATGGATGTGGGTATGCCCAAAAGTGAAGTGCTGAAGAACTTCGCACACATTCACATTCACACCTACACTCGTTTGTTAGTGGTTATGAAACTGCTTTGTTCATAGGATTATTATGGTCAGAACGTAAATGAGACTATTGGAAAATATTTTGATGTCTTTGTCCATTAGCTTATGAATATATTATACAGCAGTGATGAAGAGTGTGAGTGTGTATTATGTCCTTTTTTCTTAAATAGACATTGTTTTAAGGACACAAACGAGTTTGTTTTGAGAAAAACAGCCTCTGTTTTCATTTTTTTCTATTTATCAATCGACTTGTTTATCATTAGAGAAAAAGAAAAAGGATAAAAAAGAAAAGAAAGACAGATTAATGATCTTTCTGATAAAAAAGATGAGACAAAGTAGACGGAGACATCTGGGAACATGTATTATTGAGTCTACAATCAAATATAGATTGTATTGTGTTTTGAATGTTTAATTCATCTATGACAAACATCGATGTTTGGCTTTACATCCTTTTTTGTATCGAATGCAACAACTTTAGAAACATGACATGACTAAGAACTGAAACATTGGATCCTATGAATCAGAAACGAAAAACATTCAATTCCAACAGTTCTTTAAAAAATTACAGAGTAAATCTTCGAATAAAATCGCATCATTTATACTAATTTGTCGAATAAAATGATGCTAAAATAAACAATTTTTATTTCATGTGCAGTATTTAAATAGAAATACAATTTGATTCGATTCAAATAACTAATGTAAAAGTGTTGATGGTCGAAACCAACGTGCAAAATTGTACATAGATAGAGGAATAATATGAACTCCATCAGTTGCATGACTACCAAATGGTTCTGTGATCGATAGTGATCGAAAAAGTTGATAATACCAACGAAATGGTGCCATGTAGAAATGCGCGTTATCGTGACTTTTCACATTGGCATAACAACTTACGAGAATATCGTTAACAAGAAGTGTGCCTGTATTAAAATTGTTATTAAATATATTCCATAAGAATGACTATCTTTACCTGCAGTAGTCAATGGACTAAAATAGCCGACTTTGACTTCCAATTTTACATTGATGACTGGTGATTGAATGAGTGTACCGTTTGATACAACATATAATATATCACCTTTCTTTATATCTCTGACAGGTACATAATTTAACAGACCATCGACAGTAATAATAGGAATTAAATGAACATCAGTGAGACTGATATTATGGCCAGACATTGTGGTAATTGTGTAAAAGATACCTAAAATAAATTATAGAGAAGAGATCAATCAAGATAATATCTCTGGTACCTTCAATTGATGCATGCTTATCAAGCATCATGACCATTTCACTTGTGATGATTTTCGATCCATCAATAGTAAGTAATTTGTCACCAGCTCTAAGTTTTCCAATTGGAATACGTTGACCAGTAGTAAGTGTCACCAACATATCGTCAGAAAAGCAGTATGCTACGGCAGTTGCTGTAGCTGATGCAGATGATCCACCAGAAGAATAGCCATCTGATGGACCATGTGGAGGAGGCGGACGTGGAGGAGGTGGAGGTGGAGGTCGTGTATGTGATTCGCCTAAGCAGAGACAACCGATTAGAATGTTGGAAAAAATTTAGTTTACTTTTGTCCTGAATTATCGAGCTCGAGCTGCTGGAATCAAATAATGGCGTGACTGTTTCATTAGTGCTGTTAAGAGGTGCTGACCATATAGTAGAGCTGAAAATCATGAGACAAATCCATTGGCTAAATCTAATCATGTCTGTCGATGGTTGAAATATTAAAAATTTACGACTTCTATTATTGACAATATGAAAAATAATAAAAGAAATTTCAAATTGTATGATGAAAGATAGAATTCGCTACGAAATCAATCAATTTAAATTGCTGAATGTTGGAAAAAACAGCGAAAAAATTTCTACTGTTCTGCCACGCCGACTGCGAAAACAAAACGATTTTTTTCTATTTAGTAGGTAGTAATCCTATGGTGAAGGGTTATGTTGACTCGATAATTCGTTCTGTTGTTTACTTGGAAAGAAAAACATTCTCTTGTCATGCATACATGTAATTTCCAACATACTTTAAATCTTGTCTTATGTACTAAAGGTGAATCAAAATTAGTTACTGTTTAAACATTTCTGTTGTTTCTCCTTCATAAGAAAATCATCGAAAGTCTTGTTCCTGTAATGAGTACACATTTCGAAACTTATTTCAAGTTTTTTTCATATATTTAACGTTGAGAATAGAATGTGATTGTGTATTCTCATTGAGATTCACGTTCTCATATAGAAAAAAAAACTTTTTTGTTAGAATGTCTATGATGATTTAGAATATCTTGCTTTTATTCAAAAGATATTCAACAAAAAAACAAATGCGCGAAAGCGAGAGGAAGAAATGCAGTGAACAAACACATTATCATAAATTTTGTCTCGTTTTACTTAAATTATGTTGTGTATAGAAACGTTTCAAAGTAAAAAATAAATACTATCCATAAATGAGGATTTTATTATCATTCATGTTTTTTATTTCAATTTTAAATTAAAGACGTCGGTCACATTAATTGTTGAAAAAAACAACAACTTTTGATAGTTAATTTGTATATTACATATCATGCAACATAATCATATTAATACATAGACATGGTGATTAAACGAATTAAGGCTTATTGGTTAGTTACAACATGGTTTAGGATAATAACCATTGAATAACAGTCTGATAATCTATTTTTTATTACTATTTATAGGTCAGAAGTATTAGATATTATTACTTCTTACATGTTATCACCATTTGTTTTCTCAATAGCAAACAGTGATATAGTTACCTACTAGTTTATTGTTTATTTTGAAAAAAATAAGTGATTTGACATGATAAATGTTCAAAAACAGTATTTTGCAACCTGTAATTGCACTCTGCCTCTAGTATGGATACTACTTCTCGTAGTCGCATTCAACCTGAAAAAATTCTCTCGCCATTCTCCATTTATGAAAATAGAGAATAAAACTTAAACTGAGTGATTTGTTCTATAGCTGAGTTTTATAATCAATGGAAACCCAAATATCGATATTTATTGACGCTTTACATAGAACCTTTTTGGTTATTGTATATTTGACCTACGTATAAACGCGATTGACTGATTCCGTTAATATGTTCTATTAGACTTCGACGTGGTAAAGTTTCGTAGTTCAATGCACAATTCTATTGTCACCATTTTTGTATTTATATTCTCATCTTTGATACTGTTACATCATCATAAATTTAGCATATTTTGTAGAAATATTTACCACATATTTAACAGAAGTGTAGTTTCTATTGCACCTTCCATAAATCTCAATTTTCAGACATGTGATTCGATCATGTACAATGCTGCGTAAAGATGATGTTGATGATATGTGAAAAAGTTCCATGCCCAAATAGGCGAATTCACTAAACATTAGTATTTATGATCATACCTAATATTCTTTTTTTGTCCTTGAATAGATTGTTCGTCGCTATGACTGAAAAGCTACGTTTTTTGATATTTATCTCCAAGATTCTCTATGTAAACCTTAGTACCATCGATCATGGCTAGTATATACTTAGGTAGTATGTATGGGAAGCTCAAGCAATTGAGCACAAGAACTCTGTGTTGAGCCGATCGTCTCTCCATAACTGCAACTAGTCATAATTGTAGAAAAAGTATCGAAGTATTGAATTAGCCATTAAGCAACATTCTATTCGGCAAGTTAGTTATAAGATAATCACAGAAATTCGTTCGAGATTCTATTTTTCAGCGTTACGACGAATACTACACTGCGACTATTTGTCATAAACCCTAAAGAAGCTTATATCATCTTGTCAATTCGTATGTGTATATAGTAGTTTAATTTCGACTTTTATTCATCGATGATATTAATATTAATCGAATATTTTGCAATATTTAAGCGAAATTCTTATTCGTTCATAAGCAGGTGAAAGTTTTTCTTTTGGTTTTTGTTGTAACACACACACAGTTATAAATAAATGACATTCTTTCGAAAGAACAAAAAAACAAAAAAAATCACACACGCACACAAACATATATATGTATATACATAAAATTGCTCTTTAATCTTTTTCTTCATAGCAATTAAAAAGGATAATAACTCTAACCTAATCGACACATAATGACAAATAAGCGCCAGCAAAAAAAAAATAGGTATGAAATTTTCATTTCATGCAAAGCAAAGAAAAAAGAAAAAAGTAAGTGAATATTGCACACAAAAAAAACAAAAGACGATGACAATAATACTGATGAGATTCTATTCGAAATGTATATCTAAGAATCTAGAAGACATGATTTGATTTTTTCGGTCCATGTTTGAGCATCTTGAGGTGTTGCAGCTATAAAATTATAAATACGACGATTTGTATGTAACTAAATATTAAAAAAATAAAACAACAATAAATATTTTAAATAGAACCACATGTTTTGTTTTTTTTGGGGGGGCGGTCTCCTTACTTCAAAAGCAGCTCGACTATCAAATCGTCTTAATGCATTTGGAAATGGTCCAGTATAAGGAAGAATTTCTACAGCATCAGCTAAAAGAATAACACCTTTTGCTGTTTGATCATCACTACTATCATAATATCGAAGCTAGAAATAAATAAATAATTATTAAAATATAATATAGAATAAATTAAAAAAAAATTACCTCATGTCGTACAGAATCAAGTACAAACCATCGTTCTTTCCATTGTTTTAATAAATGACCTCGTTTTCTTAAATAACCTTCATGTGTTCGATGATGTGGACCTGAATTATTTCCAGTTACACTTGATGATGAAAATGGATGTGATAATCCATGATGATCATAAACACCTGAAAATATTAAATTTTTGATAAGTTTTTCGAAGAAAAAAAAAAAAAAAAAAGAAGTTTGTTATATCTACAAATAGAATTAGATTCTATTTCTTATCGGATTGTAATAACCATAAAAAAAGTTTTTTTTTTCTTCTTATTCTTAAAATATTCAATTTAGTTAAACTTTCTTTATGACTATTAAAATCTAATAATTAGTTAGTAACAATACACATATATGTATATTCTAAACGAGCAAAGAAATTCTAGTAAAATTTTACCCGCTTTCTCCAATAAAACATCAGTAATATCTGGAAATGATGTATGTTATTATAATTTGAGGTGTAAAAAAAAAATTGATAAGCTTTTCTGTTTTTTTTTACATAATCTACCTGTAACACTGCCTGTTTCAAATCGAGTTGAATTAACAACAATTTGAGAATCTGATGATCCACTAACACCAATTCGTCGACATGGTTTACATGATGCTATTGATCGACATTTTTCATGACAAACATTTAAACAATCACGACATTGAAGTGCTCGTATTCCTTCTATTCATAAAAACAAAAAATTTATTTTATTGTTGTTTTCGTTTTAGAATAAAAAACAAAAAAAACTAATATGATTACAAACCATTCGGTGATTTTTTTGAATCAATTAATTCATCACAAGCATCACAAATTTGTGCTGTTGTAAATTGTTTAAATTCATATGCATGAGTACCATACATTGATGATGTACGTGATGATGATATAGATGATGATAATGATCGTTGTGGTTGAAGATAATTTTGATTTGAATTCATTCGTTTATATGCTTCATCTTGCATTGATAAACGCTATAAAATTTATTTTTTGTTTTTTAAATTATATTAAAGATTCTTCTATTAGAATTCAAATATCTATATGTTAGTAAATATGATAAGATTAAAGAGACTACTTGTAAAAAATATGTAAGAACTACTATAGATGATATTCGTTAAGAAAAAAAGAAGAAATTTTTATATTACACTGTAGTATTAATTAAGTCTATTAGGATGTTCAATAGTAGACAAAACTCTTTCATCTCAACTACTGTATGCACTCGAGCATGTCTAAATATTTGTATTTATATACTTCATCAAGAATGTAAGTTATTGATATTAAGGTGCTATTATGGCTTGTTTACAAAGAGAATTATGATAGAGAATGCCTAGTTTTTTTTTCATTTTGAGCATTATAACTTAAGAGCAAAATTTTACACTTTTCATTATTAAAAATTTAACTGAAATCTCTTTCTTCAATCAATAGTTAACTTTATTTTATAAGATTTGTTTCTGAAACTTGAATTATAATTATATCGAATTGTAAAGGAAACTTCTCAAAAATTTTGAACTATAATTCAAAAGGAAATTTTCTCAAATGTGACATACGAACTTTTTTTTTTAAAACTAGGATATTGAAGTTTTATCAAACTATCTATTCACTAAGATCTATCGATTGAATATAATTACAGTTACAATACTAAACATAATAACATAGTATTACATATTAAGAAGTCAATTGCCACAGAATACTTTTTTCTTTTTAGAATGATAAGACTAACAACAAAGATAGTTTCTATCTATTATAATACTCTTTGGAATTAAATAGTAATGATAACACAATACTAATGATCAATATTCTTGATGAATTATGTGTACACAAATTTTTGACCAGGACGAAGATTTTTGTTCACTACAGTATATATATATGAAATTTATTGTATCAAGTTTTATCATAACATGTAATATGCATTAACTAGACTAAAAAAAGAAACTATTATCTGATTCTTACTGTTAGTTTTATTTCCTTTTTTCGTTTAATGCTGAAACCTGGACGCTACAGTTATAACAAAAAAAATTTATAAAATTGAAAAGTTAAATCAATCAAAACATCGGTAATACTTTTACTTTCTTTTTTTTCAAGTATGTTTTTCTATGCAATTTAAAAAAAATATGATATTGTTAGTTTTCAAAAACTATCGAATAAAAATTTCCTCGAACTGTTTAGCCAAAAAAATTAAATTACACATTCAGTCATTCCGAACTTTATATAACATTATTAAGAAAATAAACAAAATTCGTAATTTCAAAACTTAAAACTAAATAAAATCTACAAGACACTTACCTGTACTTTTTCTCGTTCAGGTTTTTCAATTTTATCCCAATAAACTTTCCATGATTCAGTATTTGTATATTGTAATGTATTAGACATTTCCTAGAACGAAAAAAAACAAAATATATATTTCAATATTTATTTATTAAACAATTTTCTTACAGAAACAATATCATTAAAAAAATCCGGTAAACAAATACTAATATCATCATATATAGTTGATATACATTTAGTACGTTGTTTTAATTCTATATCATTTAAATGTTCTTCATGTTCAGCTAAAGCTATATCAAGATCATATGGACAACCTGTTTCTAATGTTTCACTTAAATAAAAATCCCATATATCAAGTGAAAACATTTTATATGATGGACGAAGAACACAACTATCATTTGATGGTGAATAAAGAAAATTATAAAATCTAGCTGATTCTCGATTAACCTTTGTTATATAATCCCAAATATTTATTGTATTACAACGATATAAACCTTTAAAAAAAAAAGAAAAGAAAAGAAGTTTTCTTTTGTTTTTGTTTATTTTATGAAATAAATTTACCAGTAATATCATCTGTTAATGAATCACGAGTTGTATCAACATACCAATTACGATCTTTTTTACGTTCACAATCACAATCAAGCATAAAATTTTTAAAACGATTTGATAAATGATGATAAGCAAGAAAACGAAGATAATATTGATTAAATTCAAATTCACTTGGATATTGATTCCAAATCTTATATAAAAAAAAGTCTTTTTTTTTGTTTTTCATATCTTTTAAATAATAACTTACTTGATGAACAAGATCAAGAAATTGAAGAAAAACAGGTGCAAAACCAGTTTTATTTGTTGCTGTTTGATTTGATCGATGTGAAAAACGATGTCCAAATGCAAACCATTCACGTTCAATTAATGTTTGAAAACCTTCAAATGTTCGATAATATGAATCAAGTAATAATTCACTTATTGAAACAAGTTGTGCAGCTGTATCCCAACCATCTTCAACACATATCATTACTGATGATGCATGATCTTCAATAAATTGAACAATATATACACAAACCATTAAAATTTTTTGTAACTATAAAAAAAAGAAAAAAAACAAAGAAAAATTATTTGTAAAAGATAAAAAATTTAATTTTATACTTGATAAAGCCATCGTGATTCTTCAATAAGTTTATAAAATGATACTGAATGTGGTAATGTAACTGATGATATATCATTTACATTACTATGTGCATGATTATTTGATATTTGTGCTGACATACTTGGAACACAAGCACGTGTCATTTTTTTAAAACTTGTTTTTATTTGACTAATATCATGAAATTCAAGTGGAAGAAAACAATAATTTTGAAATTGTTCAAGACGACCAGTCTGAGAAAAAAAAAGCAGAAGTTTAAAATAATATCTATAGAATAATAAAAGTTTTCATAAGCAAATCCCTAACCATGTAATAAACCTCCAATACACATCAAAAAAAGAAGAAGAAGAAGAAGTTCAATTTCAAGCTTATAATCTATCAAATGTAAAAGAAACCTGTTCTATCCAAACGAGTAAAAAGAAAATTATCAATCATTGAATAGATTTGTTTATCGTTTGTTCGTTGTAATTTCTCTGATGTATGTAATTTTGTTTGTTCTACATGTTTTCTATTAACGAACAAACGAATTTTTTTCGTGAACTGTTATATACAATCTTGAAATGTAACAATGGAAATTTTTATTAAAGTAATAGAATTATGACCAAGTCTTGAATAGAAAAATAAGAGATTGCATGAAGTTAAACGATGATCGATTGGAATAACGAAAGAAGTTATTTGAACTAACGAAATGTTTTCAACTGTCAAATTCCTTTTGAATTCGGACTTTGTGCATAAGATAGACTCTAGTGAGGTATGAAAAACCTCAAGAGATTAAATTTCCTTAGGTCTTCTGTCCAAAGTTAGAGGCATTTTACTGGAATTTTTGAGCCTACGGCATAGTATATACGAACAAATAGAATGACGGTATTTCGATCTGAGATTTTGTTCACAGATAGGTCTATTGATGATTAGAATACCCGGAAAATTTCAGCTCAAAAGAACATTTCCTTCCCGAGATATTAACGTTCCAAAAAACAGAAAATTATAGCATTTGTTGGCCTATATGAGTCATTTTTGGGACGTTAATATCTCGGGAAGGAAATGTTCTTTTGCGCTGAAATTTTCTGGATATTCTAATCATCAATAGACCTATCTATGAACAAAACCTCAGATCGAAATACCGTCATTCTATTTGTTCGTATATGCTATGTCCTAGGCTCAAAATTTCAATAAAATGCCTCTAACTCTGGACCGAAGATCTAAGAGAATTTAATCTCTTAAGGTTTTTCATACCTCACTAGGGTCTATTTTATGAATAAAGTTCGAACTCAAAAGGAATTTGATAGTTGAAAACATTCCCTCGTAAGATGTAAGGAAATATTCATGAGATTTGCATTATCTATTTTATAGAATTTTGGTAATAAATTGCTTATTTTTCAATTCTTTCGAGTTAATTGAAATATATCTGCTTACGCATCTGAATTAAATACAACACTCATCCTATAGAATAACAAGGAGCTGGGAAAGTATAGAAGTTAATTCTTAATTCATCGGTAACTAAACAGTTTGAAAATTCTAAGTTATCAAAGTTTTAACCTACGAAACAAATTAGAAGCCCGGGAGACAACTATTTTGTGCAATATACTTACACATAATATTTTAAGTGAAAAATTCTTTTCTTTTAATTATCCTGTACAAGAGCGCCCTATGTTGAAGTATTCAATATTCGAAATTTTCTCATGTATAAATAAACTTTCCTAGTATTCATCAAATGAATATCGTCTCAATCGAAAAAATGATTTCAACATAGCTTGAAATTTTTTTGTACAATTTAGATCAAATTCAATAAAATTAAAACTTACGCGATGTTGTGCACGATCACCAATAATATAAAGTGGTGAACGTTTATGAACTTGTAAAATAGATTCATTAAAATCAATATCAAAATTTGTTGATCCACTACCACCACCACCACCACTTGTTGTTATTGATGATGGTGTTGGTGAATTCATTGATGTATAACTTGCTGTTTCACTTCTCGGTAATGTATCAGCATTTGAATGAACATTAATACTTGCTAAAAGATAAATTTAAATATTATTTTAAATAATATCATAGCAAAAAGGAAAAAAAGAAAGAATCATTCAAAAGCAATAAGCTGATATAATATTATAAAAATAGGATATAAACAAAAAATAAAAATAAAAAGCTGATGCAAATAGGTATAAAATTTAGGCAATGGTCATCGTTTATTTTTTTTTTGTTTTTTTTTTACCGAAAGCCAATCGCATATGATCCGTTAATGTTGTACTACTCGAACTTTTGAGAAGAGCGGATATACGATTTTTATTTATTAATCGATTATTTGATATATTTTCATTTTGATTTTTTATCATTTTTTCTAGAGATGAAAATTTTTTGTTTTAATTATATATTACATACGATATGATAAATTTTTAGAAAAACTAAAAAAAATAAAAACAAAATTTTTTCAAAAACTTACTTGTTCGTGGACGATCATGTAAAACACGTGTTGGTAAAAAATTTTGTAAACGATTTGTTGCTGAATGATGTGTTGTTTTTCGAACAGATAATGGTGTTATATCAGTTGATTCAGGTTCATCACCATCACCAAGATCAGATGAAAATGGCATTTTTGTTGGTGTTAATTTAACAATAGCATCAAAATAACGTTCTTGTTCTATACTTGCATTTGTATCACTTGATGAACCTAAAACATGAAAAAAAATAAAATTTTGTTTTATTCAAAAACAAAAATAAATAAATTCAATATATACTTGTATTTGTTTGTGGACCTTTAACAAGTAAATTAATAAAACCTTTATTACAAAATGAAGAACCACGTAATAAAAGAGATTTTGTACGTGGATTACGCCAGACAATAACAGGAACACTGAATAAAGAACAACAAAAAGAAAAATTATATGAATATGAAAAGACAAAAATTTACCGTTGAAGTTTATGACATCGTGCTACTTTTTTTAAACTTTCATCAAGAATATCTTTAGGTAATACAAGTACCAATGGATAGCTAGAAAGATAAAATAAATGTAGTTAAATGTCAGCTTGAAAATTGTTTAAAAATTGTAATAAGCTACTGGAATCGGACAAAATATTTGCTATTCATTTCTCAATCTCTTCAAGGGACCTGAAGAAAGAACAGAAATATATAAGCAATTAATCGTTCATTAGTGACTCTATGCAGAAAAGCAAGTTGAATTTTTTTTTCTCTCATATCCAAGAAAAATTTTGGAACAGTTGTTTGTCAAAAACGTTTTCGGTAGAATGTCTAGCTAGAAGATTTAATTTAGACTCGATAACTGTTAATAATGTTTTATTTTATCGTTCGATAGAAAATAACAAAGTAATTGATTGATCTTGAGCTATATCATTTTAGTGCTCATCAGGCACGTACCCAGAAATTTTCTCAGGGAAGGGCTCAAAGTCTTTAGAGGGTGCCCACCATGGGAAAATTACACAAATTTGCTGGGAGAAAAACCTATACCTGTATACCCTACAGGCGTCTTCAATCCGGAGGGGAGGGGGCCGCACCCCGTGGGATCCCGTTCGGCACGTGCCTAGGGCTCATGTATCTATTTTTTGAAATATCTAGTCAAATAAATCATAAACGTCATACGCGCTTAGCGGGAGAAGCAAGATGATTTTTCAGCCAAGAAGTTTTTAATCATTTGGTAGAATAGATTGCTTATGTAAAAACGAAGTTCAGGTTGCAACTTTTTAAAATAAAATTAATTAATTTCTCTCAAAGAGAAATTGAATTAAGCCATATTTTGAAAAGTGATATATTAAATAAATTCTGATATCTGTTACTATTTTAGCAGGACTTAAGGATGTGAGTGTTTTGTATAATAAGCCTGCCGAAAGAATTATATATTTCGAATAGATCCAATAGAATATAGTTATTTAATACTGTGTAATAGAATTTAGGATAGAAATCTTCTTATGACATATTGATCAAAAGAAAGTTCTAAGTAACAAGACAAAAAAAAAAGTGAACCGAATAAGAATCCAAGTCTAACTGATGTAAACTTTTTAAAACAAATTCATGAGAAAAAAATTGAATAGATGATAAACAATTTTTTATTACGATGTATTCAGATAAAACTTATAAAAACATCCTTCCCAGCATATCCGATCAAGAACGAAAAAAAAAACTATCTCGAAATTTAAAAAACAATAAGAACAATCATATTAATATTATTAACTAATTTACCTTCTACAAAAACCAAAATTTCGATTAATATGTGAAATACGAAAAGCATCATCACTTGTCATCATTAATGTATTATTATTTGTTGATGTTGTATTTATTCCTGTTCCTATTATTGTATTTATTCCATTATTATTATTATTATTTCCATTTGTTGAATTAATTAATTGTTGTCCATTACAATTTGAATTATTTTCATTTATATTTGATGAAACATTTAATGAAATTGTTGATGTAAGTGATGTAACAGTTGTTGTACGTATTGTTGAACGTGATGATGGAAATGTTGTTGCAATAAGACCTTGTCGAACAAAATCTTTATAAACAAAACTATCTGTAAAACGTTCAAGACTTTTTGTTTCATTTGATATTGTTGCATAATTATTTGATTCATCAATTGTATCTAAATAAAATAAAATAAATATATTTAAAAAATAATAAAAATAATTCTACTTGATGATCTATCTTCATCTTCATCATCACTATTATTTCCACTTATGCCTTCATCACATTCATGTATTGTTGATGGTGTTGTTATTGTTGAAACTCCAGTTAATGATCGTTCATTATTATGTGTTGATATAGATTTAGGTGAACGTGTATTTATTAATGTTAAACTACGTCGAACAGGTTCAGGTGTACGAATTAATATATTTTGTTGATGTCGTATTGAACCATTTAAAGTTTTAAGACCACCTGTATTACTACCTGTACCATTCGATTTTAATGCTACATTTTGATGTGTTGTTAAATCTTTTGGTGGTATAAGTCCTTTTTTACGTAAAACATTACGAGCATAACGACCATATTTTCTAAAATAGAAAAATTTATCACTTAAATAAACTGCTATTGCGAACTACACAGAAACTGCGTTGTACTTTCATCCTAGACTATCATAGCTCATGACCATCTCTAATAAGCGTCTTTCAATAGTCTTTGCTTAGAATCTGTTTCGGTCTGTGGCGAGTCCAAATTTTCATTCTTAGACTTCAAGACACTTCTTTAAGATTATATTGTACAGAAAGATAAGAGACTTACTTGAGTGTTCCGTCTTTTTGTTTACTTATAACAGGATTATAATCACTATAAATTGAAAAACAAAATGTTTGAAAAACAGATTCCGGATAACGTTTTTCAACAAGTTTTGTACGAAATTTTTCGATATCATCAACAAGAACTTCATCATCAAAAAAGACTTTGATTAACTAAAAAACAATAATAACATAAAATGATAATTTTTTTATTTTATTTAAAAGAAATGTAAAACAAACTTGAAATGTTGCTGATCGTAATTGAATACCATTATGAAGACAAATATTTGAATTATCAACACGAAATTGACCAGAAAGTTTCTTTTCACGAATTAATGATGAGATTGGAAATGAACGAACAATTACATAATCATTCGCAACTATTAATAAAAAAAAATTTAAAACATTTTATGAATGATCAGTAAAAAAGACGAAATATATAGAGCCTCTTTATTATATGCCTAACATATTTCATACGATTTGAATATCAAGACAATTTGCAGTCAACATCGATCATCGGATTCATTTACTAGATATTGCATGATCGATTGAACACTCTGACGATGAAAGTCCTTCTATCGTTCAATCGTTTTTGAGTTGAGACTGCATATTATGTAGATCGCAATGAGTTATAAATACTCTGAAAAGCGTTCATGTCCTTGGTTTATTACATTTTTACAATAAATTTTAAATAAATGCCATGATACTTCTAAGAAACACCGGAAAAATCTGATTTTCGAATTTCGATTTGAAACTTTATAGAGACACAGGTCTTAATGAAAGTAGTCTATCGTGAATATTAATGGGAATAATGTGTCTTTGATAACACTCATATAAACAAGCAGATTTTAGGATAGAAGCAAATCAAAATATATGAAAATTTCATGATAAACTACTCTCGTTAACGTCTATCTCTATGCAAAGTTTCAACATGAAGTTCTAAAATCATAGCGAAAGGTTTCCTTTATCTAATGCTATGATCATTATCAAGTTTTATCGTACATTCTCGAAACATCACCTAAGGACTCCATCTTCATCGCAAAATACACTCGAATACGGCAAAGGTAGTGTTTCCTATTGACAATTCGGTGATATGCCATTAGATTGAGCAAGACTTCCTCTATAGATCTCATTCTAAAGTCAAATATTATCGTAATATTTATAGAACTTACTTGCTGGATTAACAGGACGACCTTTAAAAATCAATCGATAATTAGTCATAATTAAAGCACCTTCAGCTGGTAATAAAGAATTTTGTCCAATAAAAAATTCATCTCTTCCATCAGGTAATAAATATGAACGAAGAGCAATTGATTCTTCATGTTCAAATAATTCTGGTATAGTAACAAAACGTGGTAATAATGGTTTAGGCATTGGTGCAACTCGTCGTGTTTCACGATAAACTTTTTCAAGAACTTCAATTTGAATTTGAACAGTTTCTATAAGAGAAGAAAAAGAAAAAAAAAAGAAGAAAAGTGAAATAGATGAGAGAAATAAACATACGATAAAGTTTTGTATGAAGACTATTTTTATGTGTTGTATTAACTCCACTTTCATCACAAATTTTATCAACAAATTTTCTAACAAAACTAAGTACAAGATCAGTTACTTGATCATCATTATTTAAATCAAATCCATTTCCACTATCATGTGAACCAACAGTTGATGTTTCATCAGCATCTCGTACACTAAAATATAGATTTTCATTTATATTAAACAATGAAAAATCAAATCTAAATAACTAACTTAAATGGATCATTAGCACTATGATAAAAATCACTTGTTACACTATCTGCATCACCACTTGTTATTTGTGAACCATGATTATATATTGAATGACGAATATTTGTTGATGATGATATATCTAATGGAAGTTTCATATAAACCATTAATTGTATATAATGTATTGCTAATGCATATAGTGTTTGTTCTTCAAGATCTTCAATTGAATGTTGTTCTTCAGATGGTTTTTGAGCATTAAGACGCATTTGTTCAGCAGCTATTTCTATAGCTGTTTTTTCATGTATTATTGGTCCATTATGATGAAATGAATTTTCATTAGATGATGATTCATTTATTGTTGTTGTTGTCTATTTAAAAAAAAAAAACAAAATTATAAAATAGAAAAATATATTAATTAAAATTTCTTACTGATACTTGATGTGTAACTGTATCTGTTGATGATGTTGATAATGAATCAGTTACTGTTGAAACTTCAACATTTATTTGATTTGAATCTTCATGTGATAAATATAAATTTCGTATTTGAAGTTGAACATCAGAATAAAATGACATTTCCCAAAATTGCATATTTGTCCAAACAGCATGACGTTGTATTTCAGTATAAATAAATTGTGTTGCTTCTTCACTTAATTTCTATAATATGAAACAAAAAAAAAGATTCATATAGAACTAATCTTTCATTTTACCATTCAAAGTCTACTCTATGACACAATGATATAACTAAAATTCGTAATTTCAATATTATCGTATTTCATAAATAGTTCAAAGAAAATTTCTTTGTCCATTAAATCTCATTATGATTTATTTTCTATAATAATATGAAAGATTTTAATGAAAGTTATGTATCCCTATTTTAACCCATTGGCTCCCGGCATTTTTTTGCGAAAATCAAAGTTTTTAAAAGTTATTATTTTTTTCACAAGGAAATTACATTTCTGTATTAAAAAAAAAACAAAACATTAATAATTCATCTTCATATGATAGTCTTTGAAGCAATCAACAATACATAGAGATATATTGCAGTTAAGACACGTATATCGTGTATCGCATCGCAGACGACGGAATGAACAAATTACGATTTTTCATCAAAATTATTTTAGTTACAATGTTTGTAAAATGAGCAAAGGCAAAACTTCTCTGATGATATCACATCGAATGAAAAATACTCATATGACACCATCTAACAAACGATAAAAAAGCTTTTCAAGACGTTTAAAAAATATACTACTAATGCCTTTATTCGATAAATAGATTCGAATGCATATATACATTGCCGAAAGCCAAAGGATTAAATGAACAATAAAAATTTTCATTTTTACAATAGAGTGCAAATTAAACTTTATATGATTGTGTGGATATGAATATTCTCTTCACTTTCATCTATCTACATTCACATCCTATAATACTATATTTATCTTAATACATACTCGATGAAATGTTGTTGCTAACGTAAGCATCATATAAGCAATACCATGTTCATCAATAGATGAACTTGCCTAAATAGAATAAACGAAAAAATAAATAAATAAATCAATTTTTAATACAAAATAATAAATTATATACTTCAAGTGCACAATTAAGTAAATTTGCAATCATTTCAAATTGTTGATTATTTAATCTTGGTTTATTTTGTTTTTTATATGAAGCTAATTCATTACATAATGCAATTCGAGCATCTTCATGACTTTTAATTGAATAAAATACAGCACCACTTGTCTATTTAAAATAAAAAAAAAATATTTTTATTTAAAAAATTAACACACAAAAAAAAATTTAACAAACTTTTTTTGCTTCAGCAATTTTATCACTAAATATATATCCAACACATTGTTTTAATACTTCTAAACGACGTGCTGATTGTGATATATCACTTCGTCCATTAAGTACATGTATTGGTGTACCTAATTTTACCATACATGGTTGACTAACTCGAGCTGAATAAGGTCTAGAGAAAGAAAGAAAAAAAAACAAAAAATATATTTCTATGAAATTGTTTATATAAAATAATAGATAATCATGTTTCATCTGTTCTACTAATAGTTTGTGTCTAATTTATTTTTATAAAATCTTTTGTTTTTTTTTTGGTTTCGCAATCTATACGATAGACTTTATTAAAAAAATCAATGGTTTCTTCAATTTAAACAATTCAATAGTGAAAATTTCTTAAAATAGATTTAATAGTTTCGTATCTATATCTAATTGAACTAATATGTCTGTCATGATCTATGAGAGAGAAAGAAGAGGCAAATCTCTACTCTATATACTTGAACATTCGTATCTTACAAAAACCATGACCAGAATAAAAGAAATATGATATTCAATTTTTGTCAAATTTTTCAATTATATATCAATCATTACCTGCTATTTTGTTGTTTTTTAATTCCTTCTTTAATTGCTGCATTAACTAATTCTTTATCCAAATGTGGAAATTCTGATAAATTATCACGCATACAACTAGTTTGTGATGGTTGTGGTACTTTTTGTGTATATGTTTGTTGTGGTGATGGATTTTCCTATAATAAATATATTGTATAAAAACAAAAAGAATATAGTTTTTTTTTTTTTTCATACATTTAATAAAAGTTGATTTGCTAATTCTTTAATATGTTCTATAATAGTTGTTGAATTATTATTTGTTATTGAATTTTTTTCACGTTTTAATTGATCATAAATCATTGCATAAACTTCATCAAATATATCACATGATCGATATGGTGGACCACGTTCTTCAATAAATTTATGAAATGACATTGAATCAAGTACACGTAACATAAATTCATCTTTAACTAATCGATGATGACCAAGAAAACTTGCCTTTTTTGAAAAATAAATATTTATAAAACTTAACAAAAAAAAAAAACAAATTTACTTTATGAAATGAAATAACTGGTTTAGGATTAATACGAATAATTAATAAACATGAACGATAACCAGCAAATAATTCAGAAAAAAAACGAATAAAAATAGCACGAATTTGTTTATCTTTATTTGATTCTTCTTTATATTTTGGATAATCAGATACCATTGAATTTCCACTATCTAATTTTAAATTCATTCGTCCATTTAATGGAAATGCTAAATCAGCTGCATGTATATCAGGTTTAAGAATCTAAAATTTAAAAAGAAAAATTTAATTTTAATCTTATTTTCAAATTAAAAATTTTCGTTTTTTTTTGTACTTGAAATAATGAAGATAATATACGATAATATGGTTTTTCAGGCATTGGAGCAAGTTTAAGATTTTCTGTTAAATGAACACTTGCACCATCTAAATCAATCCATAAACCATCGAACTAAAATACAAAATTCAAATTAAATTAAAAAACATATAATTTTAAAAAATTTACATTAGCTAATGCTTGTAATTTTTGATCTGAATGAACACCAATTATAAATGGAGTTGGTGCATCAAGTATTTCAATTAGATCAAATGGAAGCACAGGAATAAATGTATAACTAAAGACATGAAAAACAAAACAATAAATAAATAACATTTATTCTTTCAAAATATTATAATACCAATATTTAAGTGGATATAAAAGAGATTCCACTGCTTTACAAGCTTCAGTTAATTTCCAATAGCTTCTTGAAAAGAATAAAATTTTTATATCTGACAATGCAGCACAAAATATTGTAACAACATGATCGATTCCTATAATAAACATAATTTTTTTTTTATAATCATACCAAAAAAAAAATAATCATTTTACCTAATTCTTTAAAAAGATTATATACAGATAGACCAGTACAAGGTACTGTTGGACTAGCTGGTGGTTGTATCACTTGTCGATCATCAGCACCAATTGAAAAACGAAGTGCATGTCCACCTATTCATTTTAACAAACAAAAAAAAAGAACAAAATCTTTTCTTTTTCATATTAATTTCTATAAACATACCAGGTGGTGGTACATTAACATTTGCAAGAATATTACCAACGAGTGTTTCAATCCGAATATCTGACGAAGGTTCGACATACATTGTATAAACAATACCAAGACAATTCTAAAGAAAATTTATATTATTTATATCATCATAGGATATTAATCATTAGAGATGTACAACATCGGTGAAAATACTCAATTCAATATAATCAATGTGAGCTTTTCAGCGAATTGTTTACTCAAACTGTATAGTTCTATTATAGCTGTTTGACTATGTAGTTCAACATTTATCCACAAAGTACTATTTGCAGACCTTAGTACCATCAGTCATGAAATGATCCTAGACATGTCTCAGACCATCCATCTAATAGCATACTGACTAAATCGTAACAAACAACTACTCTTGCAGTTAATTAGTATGTATAGGTAGTGCAAGAACTGTCTTTTGTCCAAGTGTTCTCCGCTTTCTGATGTTTCTCGGAAACAACAGTAAACCTCTATATGCGTTTTTTTTTGTTCAATGCTATTAATTTGCTAAAGGGTGCTGAATTTTGTATTTGTTTTACACAGGTGTCTTTTGTTTATTTTTGAATTTTTACAGATTGTTATTTATTTCGCAACAATTATGAATATCAAGAGTTATTTCAAAGAAATATGCGTAAAATTTATTAACAAATTTGCTACATGACAAATGGTAGACCTTTTTTTTTCAAGATAGATATTCTTGAAATTAAACTTCTACGACTTGATACAATTATTTCAATACATCTTCAAAAATAAAAAAATTTTGTGTACAGAAAGGCGGCGGGGGAGATTAAGATTATTATCCTAGTAAAAACGCAATAAAAGTCATAGATATTAAAATAACATGATTGCATGAAAGATCTATTGCTTTTTAATACGATATATATATCTGTTAAAAATAAATACAAAACTATTATTTAGTAAGAAGATTTTCAATAGATTTGATAAATTAGTCAATAATTAATATAAGATAATAATATACAATCCGGAACATATCAAAATGAATTAATCAATAATCCAACTACAATCTACGATTGTCTTCTATCATAGTAACGAAAAAAAACCAAAAACATATTTCAACAGTAAAAATATTTTACTATCTATTATCATCTTCTATTCATAACAAAATTTAATCTATATAATCTCATTGCATGAGTATACAATGTCACGTTAACAAAAAAAAATAAAAGAGAATCAGATTTTTTTTTTTTTTACTCTAGGAAAAAAACAAACATCGTACTTCGAAGTCTTATCATTGAATGAACAAATAAAAATCTTCTCGATTAGTATAACAAAAAATGAAAACATTGATGTGTATATTTTTTTTTCTTTTGTCTTCTCTCAAATAAGATCATTTGTAAGTCATCCTTAGTATACTTACTCTAAATGCTTCGAAACAATCTAATTTTGATGTAAGTACTAAACATTTCGGTGCATACATTTGTGTACGAGGTAATAAAAAAGCTGTATCATCAGCTTCATCACTATAATCATTTGTTTTATTTAATAATATATTTGTTGTTGTTGGTAAAAGTGTTTGATGAAATGTTAAACAAGCACAATAATGTCTTAAACCATCTAAATCAGTTAATATTGATATAAAAAATGTTGGTAATTCACGTTTTGCTGTTAATATCCATCCTTGTGGTTGACAAAAATGTATAATACGTGGATTAAATGGACAATCAGGCCAATCTTTATCTGGAAAACGTTGTATAATTTTACCACATGAACGACCACCTCGTTCTTCATCATGATCATAACCGACCACAAGAAAATAATCAGCTAAACGTTGCATGATATGAATTGGCAAGACAACAACATCTAAATCAAAAAAAAGAAATAAGAAATTCTTTTTTTTTTTTTTTTGTTTGTCTTCACAAGTCAATCAATCGAACATATGCTCGATTTATTTCAGTAGTAATACGTCACCTGTGACCCTTTTCTCTTTTCTTTCTCTGTATATCTATTCGTTTTTCAACGAACAAATCATAATCTAGTATTGGCTCGGTAGAGACAAATAAACATGGACAATGAAACATTCTCTATATGGAATGTATCGAAGTAAAAAAAAAAAAAAAAATTAATATTCATTGAAAAGAAAATTGAGATAGTCTGAAGTATCAATTAGATGATGATATTTTTTATTTGATACTTCGGTTTTTTTTTCTTTCCTAAAAAATTTCCGTCTTGGAAAAATATAGTTTTCTCAGATAACGTGGAAAATCTTTTTCTCTATTGATGTTTGTTTTTTGTTTGCATAATCAAGAATTCTCGAAAGAGGTACATTGTAACCAATGTCTTTTTTTTTCCTCTTGTTTAAAAGAGTATATCACGATGCAGAGAATATGACGAAGTTTTATTTTTGTTTTCATTAGTATTATATTAAAGAATATTTTGATAATTAGAATGCATTTTTGCTTAAAAACTAAAATTTCTTTCGAATAAAAATACAATTATTTTTGATTTTATTTTCTTGTATATCTTTCGAAAAAAACATCATCGTTTTGACTGGAAATTTCACATGATTTAAATGTATGTTTTTCAAGATTGATTTACTATATAAAACAAAACTTTTATTTATACTCAACAAAATATCTTTTTTGTAGTAAACTTTCATAATTATAATTTATTTTTCATCGATATATGTTATTATATAAAATATATTTTTATTTCGGAAAATTTTTGATTTTAATCAATAATTCAATTTCAATTATACATATCGATTGAACAAACACGAACGATTTTCATCATCATGACAACTGGAATCTGTTGTTCGTACTAATACTTGATTAGCACAACAAATCTAGTCACTAACTAATCATCATGTGTTTGTTATAAGAATTATTATTAATATTCAGATTTTGTATAATAAAATAGTTTAACATTTCTATTCGATCACTTGTTATGTGATCTTCAATAACAACCAAATCAAAAAAAAACCTAATTCAGATAGTAATACTATATGATCTTTTGATTTATTGAAAGAAATTAAAAAGAGTACGATAATCTTTTTCTGCGGGTTGTTTTTTTTTCTATTCAATTTTCCTATCTTGCTTTAGATATTCAATCGAATAATTATCAACGAGAAGAAAAACAAAAAAAACAAGTACTCTTAATGTTATAGTAATTATAAAACAAACAATAAAAGATCGTCGAGATAAGAACTGTCTACAACTTTAATTTTCTTATATTGTATAGATAGTGTATGTTTCTATGATTGTCTCTCGTTTTTTTTTCTTTTGTTTATGTATTGATGATGTGTAATAAATTTTTGCTTTTTCAAAATGATTAATAACATGACTGATAGGTTTACACGAGAGTTTTACTTAAATATTACTCAATTCTTTCAACGCTATGATATTACTATTGATAACACATATTATTGTTCATGTGTCGATCAGTATGTGAACTATCTGTTTTGATTAGATTAAAAATATTTATAGATCTTGCATTGTCTATCAATGATATAATGAAACAAAATCGACAAACTGGACCGATAATTATTGAAAGTAATTGCATATGATATATACATTCTGATTTTTAATAATTATATCGACTCGAAATTGATATCAATTATTTCAAGTACTTCATGTTCAATAATGTTCGTAGAACAATGCCGATGTCACTTCAAAATTAAATTAAATTGATAGAGAAAAAGAAAGAAAAGTAGCCGCATTTTTTTTCTTCTTTAATCTTTTGTTGAACTACTACTTCAATATGAATAAGTCGAGCTCTAAGTAATATTCAAACTAACAATCTCTATACTTTTTTTTGTGACAAAGGATCATTCAACATTTAAATTAATATTGATAATAATGTGCATATAATTGAATATCTTTCTCACTTGTTATGAGTGTTATTTATGAACTGAGATGAAAGTGCATAGTTTCAATATAAATTATCATGGAATTTATTTAAAATGAATGAGTTTGTATTTTACTTTATACACCTGATTGGGATGACACACAAAAGGTCACTCAGCAAAAAAATCATGCAAATAAATCGATGATTTGTATTTGAAGAAGCACTTGTTGATTCAATTAGATGAAGAAAATACTAACTGCTCTCGCAATCAAGCTACATGTTTGATGAGAATGGAATGAATTTCTCTGTTCATCTTATCCGCAATCTCACTTATTTGTCGATATTTCATTCGATCTGTATATTTTTCATAAATGTGCTTTTTTTGTCAATTATAAAACATGAATTTGATTTCTTCGGAGATAACATATTGGCCGTAATACTCTTCTAGTTTTTATAGCAATGACATAAAGCATTCTTCCTATGGATTCTTTTGGTAGAGTTATATAAAATGACTGTAAACTGTTCTTTTGGAAATTTTTATTTTTTATGTTAGTTCAGTTCGAAATATTGAAAACTTCAACATTAGATGCAACTTAATCAACTGTACACAACTACGTAATCAGCATAAATCGAAGTTCTACCTACATCTACACCTTAAATATTTTAATACCATTAATATTATAGATGTACAAAATTGAACTAGATATTTTTTTCAAAATATATCAAATTCCATGTTTATCTATTTAGAAACATATATAAAATATATGTGTTGATCATGTTTCGATTATGTCTTTTAGTTATTCGACTTTTTCAAATAAACATTCGTAAAAAAAATTAAATAGAATGTTGACTATTGACGACAACATATCTGACAAAGCTTTAATTGTCACGTCTTTAAAATAATATTCCAAGAAAGTCTTGATCAATTTTGAATAACGACTTCAATGTTAGACATCCACAATATTAATAGTATTCAAATATTCACATTATAGACGTCGTTAGAGTTTCTATTCATGTTGATTGTGTAGATATGTATAGTCAATTAAAAGTACATTATGTTCACCTTGCGAGCTCGTAACAATGCAAGTAAGGCACATTCGTTATAATGACAAAGGTTTATCATAAAGCTGACGCATTCATCAACATCTATAAACATATCTATATGACTACAAGGGTGACTTAGATAAGATATCGAACGTGATGTAACTGAACTGATCAAATGTAAACAAATGTTCTTTGGTACAACTACGCACTAAATCAGAAGTTTTTTATTCAATAGGATATCTCCGTCTTTTTTTTTTTATTGAAAATCTTTGAATCTTACATTGAAACAAATGTATCGACTCTTTTAAAAGACTGCAACAATAGTTTGTATTGAGAACTATGAAAAATCTTTTTAAGTATCGATGTTTTATATGTCAAACGAATGTGATGTAAATCAAATGTCAAAATTCATCGTATATTTATTTTTTCCTATATGAACAGAAATTAAATTTATAATATCACTATTGTTTTACTACTAGCGATCGTCAATAACAGTTCAATTACAAAAACAAAAAGAAAGAAAATATAAAGATACAAGAAGAAAAGAACTTTGAAATATGTCGTATAATAATGACGACTAGTTTTTTGTATTTAAATAGGCTGCTTGATTTGGAATAGTAAAAAATAGATGACAATGATATCTAAAGAAGAATTTACTCATTAACCATTTTGATTTGAAATTTATCCGTCGTTGATCATTAAATGCTTCTTTTTCTTGATTACCTTGTGATGATATTGTATTGAATTGAGGTACTTCTTCATTGTCAGTTACTGGTCCGTAAATATTTTTCACCATCATAGTCATGAATGCAATAAAAAATCGTTGTACAAAATTGATTCGATAAATAAATGTCTTTATATGAGTAATTAAACTTTTTTCACTATTTTGTATTTGTAAACGATGTTTATCTACTATTTTTTCAACAAAATTATCAATATTTGGATATTTTGGATCGTATTTTCGTCGAATTCGTTCATGATAATCGAAAATAATTCGAAAACGATTATCATCAAAGAAACAGGGTACTCGTCGTAGTGGTTTAACAAGTGAACAAAATGTTAGATCAGCTGCTGAAAATTGTTCACCAACAAGATAATCATGTGTATGTAAACGTTCTGCAACATCTAAAAGAATCTGTTCTGTTTTTTCTCTTAGTTGTTCTTCACGTATACGATGAAGTCGAAATCGAGCAATCATAAAACAAGCAACAAATGAACTAACCAAACGTGAACGAATATCATCTGGATTATATGCCCATGAAAATTTTTCACCGAGTAAAATTGATAATGCACTTGATTTTTCATTGAGTATTTGAACATATGCAATACGACGTGTATAAAGACCTAATTCAGAATCAAAACGTAAACATGTATCAATTATTTGTTGTTTTTCATCAGATGATGAAGATGGAAAGAGTGATATTGATGAATTAGGATATCTTGTATGCAAATAGAGTAAAATTGGTGTTGAATCACATTGAAATGGATTACCATCATTATTGGGATCTTCAAGAATTGGCATTAGTTTACGTATTGTTTTAGGTGCTCGTTCTAAACCTTTCGTTTTTCCATATGGATTAAAATTGATTATATCGTAGGGAAGTTCTTTCAAATCTAATGCCCAACGAACTTTATCACAGTAATGAGACCATGGTATTTGATAGAAACGAAGATGTTTTATCATCTTGAAAAAAAAAACAAACATAAGACAAAAAATAACTTTTCAATACATTTAAAAAAAGAAATAATGAAGAAAGTATTGATAAGAGATAAGATTAAAAATATATATTTCATAATCTCATCGAGAATTAAAATATTTCAAACAAAAGTAAGTTGACGAACTTTTCAATAATACTACAATAAATAAATAAAGCATCTCTTCTACTTTACAAATATGTTTGCTATTATTTGATATACTTTATATAAGAAACATTGCGAATATACTGTCACCTATAATATATTTCTATTCGCTATCAACTAACAAATTATCATCAAGCATTGTTCTGGAGAGAGACCGAATAAACATCAATAATGAAACATTTTCTATATCAATCAATCGGGTCAAATAAAAATTTTTTCTTGTTTTTTTTTTTCTATGATAATAAATCAATGCAATGCCATTTAATAAACGAACAATTGAACCAATTAATTTAAGTCAAGTTAAAGTACCAAATGATATTCCAAATGAACTTGAATGTGTTGCTAATCATACATTAGCAAATATAATTCGACAATTAAGTTCATTAAGTGCTCATGCACAAGATTTATTTGATGAATTAATAGCAGATGCTGGACATATATTTCAACGTACAGAAGCATTACATGGACGAATTGAAAGACTTAAACATAAAGTAACACAATTAGATTCAAATATTGAAGAAGGTTATTGATTTATTATGAACAAAAATTTAAAAAAAAAAACAAAAAAATTTTCTTTCATTTATTTTAGTAACTATTCAAGATGTAAATAATCGAAAACCATTTGTTAGTGTAACACGTATTGATCAACAAGTAGTTAATCGTGCTACAATGCCACAATCACTTCGTTTACTTTATGAACAAGCTCAACCAGCACCAGCTCTTCATCTACTTAATCCATATCGGTTAGTTTTTTTCTTAAAATTAAAAACAAAAAAAAAAAAGTTTGAATAAAATTCTTGTTTTTTTTTGTTGTTGTTCTATTTGTAGAGATGATGGTCGAGATTCAATGAAATTTTATACTGATCCATCATTCTTTTTTAATTTATGGATGCAATCCATGATTCAATTTCCACAAAATCATCATGCACATCGATCAGGCAAACACGAACGATTTCGATCACCGGTATTAGAAAAAATAGAAATAAAAAAGAATTTTCAATAATTGATAATATTTCTATATTTAGAAAGATTCTAAACTACATCATCAAGAATCAATTTATGCTTCAAATCCAACATCATCATCACAAGCTCGTCTTATTCGACAATCAACAGAAGAACAACAATATCGTAGTCCTCAAGATCTTATTCATCATCATCATCATCGTGGAGATTATGAATCTATTGTTCGTGCTAATGTTCGATCACAGCAACAACAAGTCTATTCACCAACAAATAATCGTCTTCTTTTACAATATCCAAATAATAATAATAACAATAATCATTATCAACATTCAGATTTAGTACAATATGGTAGTCCAACATTTTCAACATCTTCATCATCGCGTGAACAACAATCAATGACAATGAATTTTAATAGTACAATTACACCAAAATCACCATTAAATGGATTTAATAATATTGAACCATCACCAAGATTAAATATTCATTCACCAATGATTACTCGACAAGCTCCACCACCACCTCCGCCTCCACCTCCACCTCCACCATTATTATCACAATTTGAACCCAATCATAATTCAACACAATATCCTACTATGAAACAAATTATTGCTAGACCATCAGCTACTCCTCCACCACCGCCTCCACCTCCACCGATTCCACCACCAGCACCACCTTTATCAATAAATATGGGTATGCCAACACTTGCGACAATTTCTGAAATTGATAATTTACCTCCACCACCGGCTGATTTTATTGAACAATCAATACCTTCGCCACCGCCTCCTCCTCCTCCACCACCTCCCCCTTCAATGCCAACAAATATCCCACCAGCACCACCTTTACCTAATTCTACTATTCAATCACTTGTCATGCGACCTTCACCGGCCACTACACCAACAACAACAAAACCTAATTCAGATAGTAATATGATACCATTATCCCAACGTGATGATGTTTCTGTTACATCAGAAACTTCAATTCAAGATCAACGACCACTCCTTATGCGTGATCTTCATTCTGATTTATTAGAAGAAATAAAAAAAGGTACATCAATCTTTTTGTCTGTTGTTTGTTTCTTTTTGCTATTGAATTTTTCTTTCATATATAGGTATTCAATTGAATAATCGTAAGCGTGAAGAAGAAAAGAAAGCTGCTGTAACAACAAAAACAAGTGCTCTCAATGTTATGGCAATTATGGAACAAGCAGCAAAATATCGTCGTGATAAGATTCGACCACAATCAGAATCTGAAAATGATGATGAATCTTCACGATGGGATGATAGTGACTGAATGCGCTCTCTTCAGATAAATATTTCTCTAATTTTCTTACATTCTCTATTATTGTACAGATAATGCATGTTTGTCTAAGTTTTTCTATCTATATTGATGACGTGCAATAAATTTTTCTTTTTCAAAATCAATAATAAACAAACATTGATATACGGACAATTATTTTATATGATGAATTATTCAACAATTTCTTACAATACCTAAGAAAAACAAAGAAACATTTTCAAGTTTTTATTATCTTATTTCGAGTTTGTATAGGTCTGAATTTGAAAGACAAAAAAAACATTGATTGATAATTAAAGGATATATTTCTCTATGATATATTGCCTGAAATAGATTTTTTTTATCATTGAATACTCAGTAAATTGTTTTAGAGTTACATGTTCTGCAAAGCAGCTAGTAAGAACTTCGATTGTTGCAGAAGTATCCAATAACAAAACAATTAATTGTTTGATTGCAAAATTTTATGAAACATGATCCGAAAAGTATGTTAAAGTGTATATGGTAGATATTCATATCCACTTCCTTCTCCTCTACAAACATTATTGATATACTAACAAAAATCATATATCTAAATAACGTTTTATTCTAATATATGAAATACTTCCTTATTGTATTTCATGCAGATTATGTAAAAAGATAGTAGAGAAATGTGTCCGAAAATATATAGAATAAATCAACCTTTCTATAATTAACAAGAGGAGTTACATTGTGTTTCAAATTTTAATTTCACTGGAATTGTGCTAATACAATATATACTAATGACAAGAATTTACCCATATAAATTTTTGTCTTTGAGAAAAACATCATAACTAGAATAAAAAATGACTTAATCAAATCTTCATTTTTTTTTGATTCAAGTGATGAAATACTACTTTATTTAAAAAAATAGCGTTTTGTACAATTATGAATTAATAATGTTCAATTTCAAATGACTAAAATAAGTTACAATATTTTGAATAATTCATCTCTGTAGTTTTCTTATTTACTTGTTTGGTTGATATAACTATCGGTAAATTTTTTCTTTCGATCAATGTTCGAAAACGAGATACTTCAATTAATGATACACTCTCATTTATACGACGAAGTGAATCTTGTTGAAGTAATGATAAAATTTGTTGTGGTTCACTTTTGATCATGTATTCACTGAAATACATTAAACTTAAACCATCCATACCGGATAAAATACGAGTCATCTGTGGAAGATTATTTTCGGAAAGCCATTTCTGTACATGTATTTCTGTCCAATCTTGAATATTTTCAGGAAGTATTATTGATGGTGATAATGGTTGTGTTAAAATAGAGGAAACAGTCAATAAATTCTCATAATTTAATTTTGATTGAATAGATTTAGTTGAAGTTTTACTACGTGTATCAATCATTTTGAGTTCCTTCATCAACATATCAATTGCTTTAGAATATTCATATTTAGTAAAATCAATATAAAGTATTGAACCAATTAAAAATGCAAGCCATCCATCTGGTTTGTAATGTTTTTGTAAGAGAATTGGTATCATATTTAATTGTTTTTGAAATGCATATTGTGCTTCGGCTCGACAATAATTACTTCGTTGATATTGTTCACTCATACAAATCATTATAGTTCGAGATTGTTCAATAGCTTCTACCATTGCATCCATGACATTACCATACATTTGATCAAAATCAATCCATACTCGATAACCAACTCGAACAAGTTCTTCATATAATTGTTTACAAATTTCTTTGTCTTTATGTGAATAACTAATCATAATATCGAATTTTTTTTCCTCACTATTATTTAATATTATGTTTTCTTCACGATCTGAATGTAAATTCCAAAGAATACCATTCACAATTTTACGTATATTTTCATCATTTGTTTGATGATTGATATGAACTAATTTAGCTGTAAATGATTGATTGCATTGAAGTTGTTTAACAATAACTGAATTGAATGAAAGAGCCCAAATAATATCGAATGCTATAGGATAATGATCACATAATTCAATAAACAATGATATTTTATTGAAATTAGCTGTTGCAGTTTGAATAGTATCGTTCGATGATAAACTTAAGAAACCTATTGCATATACATATATATGTATCAAGTAGACAATGAATTTAGAGAATGTTCAAAAACAAAAGACAACACTAGTTGTTATGATTGATTTCAACTTACAATTCATTCTATCATATACAGAACAAACTAATATCAGTGTTTATTGTATCACTTTTTTTTCAATTTAGAAAAAAACCGATACAGTAGAATTTGATATAACAAAAGATAAAGTTGATGGAGTCATATCGATCCTAGATTGTAGTTGATTTTTATTTTCAAGAAATCCAAACCTTATCGAAACATTGTATGAAAAATATTATACGACAGGGACGATTGGTTAGGGACTTAGCCGAGATATGTTATCAACGTATACAAAATAAAAATGAATTGAAGTTGTACAAAAGAAGGAATAGAATTCAAGTTATCTAGTTGAGTTAAGAAATGTATTGTTATTATAGAGGATGATAGTGTAAGTGTGAAGACAAAACAAGGCATTCATAAACTCAAACCAGTATCTTCTATATTCCTATTGCATAAAAATCAATTGTCTATACTCATTTTTTTTGAATATTTTTGGAAAAAGATCAAATTGATAATGTTCCTAGTGTAGTTCTACTATGACATGTGCTCTAGTATCACTTGACGTACTAAATATACATTGGGTTTCTGTACTTTTGCAATTTGTTGTGTCACCAAAGTTCAAGAAGAGTTCAGGACGCTTATAGCTGGCCTATTGAAGTTTTCTGTTATTCAAAAGGTTTCGTTCTCATCATCATCTTCATTAGAAGAACTGACATTTCTTAACTTTGAAAATATGTTGCTCACTTTAGGAGTAACGAAGTCATTGCTCCTTGTACTAAATTGTTTAATCTAAAACTGAGTACATTTTACTTCAATATTCTATAAGAAATTACTAATATTTAAATTTCAGTATCGGAAATAATAACATTTATGATGCACGGTGTGTAAACTTTAATTGTCAAATTCTAGTACTGTAAACTTATGATTGAATTCCGGTCACGTATGGAATAAAGCTGATAGAATTTTAATTGATCTTGATAATAAATTTCCATACTTGAAATATTTTTGCATTGATTATCATCAAAACAGATTTCTATTGTAGATGTATACTTTCCTTTGATACTACTGTTTTCTTATCATAATCTCACTATTTACTCGATAGTTAGCATATTTTCCATCAACATAACATATCAAGATAAATATACCTTTTAATAAATATGGAATTGTTATTTTTTTCCATTTTTTTGTTGGATGATTCCATGCTTGTTCCAAAATATGAAAGTAAAATTCACACAAATTATTGCTAATTTTCCATTCTTTCAATTGTTTATCAGAAAGAATTTCAGCTAGAAATCCATATGCATACATACGAATTGGATCATAAGGTGATGTTTGTCCTATGGACCAAAGTGTTTCAGGTAAATTTGTTTGTGAACTTATGAAACAACCTAAATCATATGTTTTTACTGTACGAAATAAAAATATTAAACATGCATCCATGAGAACTGTTTCATCATTGTATAATTGAGCAGATATACGTTGATGAAAAGGTTGATAACTAACAAGTCGAATAAGTGCAAAAATATGTTCATATGTTGTATCTTTAGATGAAACAATAAGTTCGATATGTTGAAGTTTTTCTCCACTCCACCAACATGATGAACATATGAGACCGATAATATGTGCAATACAAGAAAGTAATTCACTATTCCACGAGTTCATAGTATAACTATGTACAAGAATCATTTGTATATAATCTTCACTAAGAAATTTAGTAATTTCTTCGCTAATTAAAGGAAAGTTTTCTGATTTCGACCAAAAATAAACATTCAATGAAAATGAACATGTTTTCATATAAAACTGTTGTTTAACAGTAAATACAGATTGTGTAACATTTGGTTCACGAAGTTGTTTTAAATAGAATTTATATTGATCTGTCATTATAAAATCACGACTCAATCGATTAATTAGATGTAGCATCGTTGGTGAATAGACAATATCAGAAGTTTGATGAACTAAATATGACAAAGTATCAAACCACAAATTCACAAGTGTTAGAAATGTATCATTGCTTGATTCAATTTGTTCAAGTACGCCATCAATCCATTTGATATTTGATGGAATCAAAAGTAATATTTTTGTGTCGAATTCAATTCCATTATTATTCGAAATCAATTTCATATTAAATGAATGAAGTAGATGAAAAAATTTCACACAATTATCTAAATTAATCCATTGTCGTGAATCTTTACTGAGCATTTGCCATGCCCAATGTTCGATGGTGACCAAAGACGTTAATGATGTGGAAACAAACGATGATATTGTTTCAGAAGTTTGTTTTTCAAAAATCTCTGTCAATTTAATTATCAGATCATTGGACCAAGATGAATCAAGAAGTACAGGAACAAGTTGCTCGAGATTGTTCTCCGTCATTTTCTTTTTTCAAAAAAGAAAACGTAACAGAAGGTAAAATTTTGAAATAATAGTAAGCCAAATACACAAAACAAGAAAGAAAAATTTGAGTCACTTCATAATGAACCCGTACGCCTATATGAGTGAAAGAAAGAAGCATAATAGAAAAAAAATTCTTTCTTATTTTGGCTGATGCACGACCGACTGTGTAGAATTCGAACACGTGGAATTTTACAATTAATGACACCTTAATGTTACTATGGAAGTAAGTAAATAGAATCAATGCAGTTAAGAAAATGTTTCAAATGAAATCGATTTTGACTCACATACACTGATCAATCTATTTTCCAATGATCAGAGATAATAATGAAAGTTTTGGAATTTATTTTTAAAATTAATATTCAATCTGAGTTCTCAAAAATTCTTATTTATGATCATAGTAATAATCTTTTTTCGAAAGATTATTTATTAATAATAACATGAGAGTCGAATATTTTACGATGCAAACTCAACATGATCTTTGTTTTCATTGACACTTTCAACTTCTACAATTGTATAAAATTGATACAGAATAGGATAACTCGTAGTTGTTTTTTTTTACAGTTTTTTATTTTTATGAAGACTGCTTTTTTGCTTGCATCAACATTTGAATAAATATTCTTGTATAATTTAAATACGAGAGATGGTGCTTGATTATGTCATCGTTTACGCACTTTTAATAATTCTATTTTAATGTTTTTCTTTTCTGGATTTCAATGAAAAAAAAAATTCATGTTTAAACTTATTTACTGTTTTGATTGGAACATGATTTTCAATCAGCAAAAATTGAAATAACACCAATTCCGTTTAAGATACAAACAATTTTTTATTGTCTTAAAGGTCTACATTAGACTGAACTTTTCTTCGAGTACTTCTTGTCGTGACTCAAGAGAAGACACATGTAAACATATGCAATGATTATTTCAATGACACTGGGATTATAATAACAGCAAGAAATAGATAGAGTACTCTTATGATGTGAAGAAAATTTGGTTTTAATGAAAGTATCGTTATGGTTACCGCAGAGAAGAAGAGCCAACAGAGCTTAAACTTATGACAACAACATTGCAACGTGTACAGTAAGACATTGTTCGACAATTTTTAGTCAATCAAGTGAGCGTCTACAGATATAAGCAAGACGATCAATGATTCAATTCGATCCATCACATATTATTTATATATGTAAAATTTAAATATGTCGAATGTAATCTTCCACAAATCGAGTTTATTCATTTTGTCAAATTTAAAACCCCATAGAGTAGATAAGAAATTGATGCATAAACAGAGAGAAAGAAAAGCAGAGTTCGAACTTGAGTCTGAAGCTCATGAATTCGACTGGATAGAGTTAGTGTCACGTTACAGCAATAGGACACAATCCATCAGAAATTCTCATACAAGACCAAAATATCTTTCATCCAATAGTTTTGTGTCCAACGATATGTAAAAAGACGAATTAACTTCTTACATGTCCTACTCCTAACGATACGGATGTATCGGAACCTTGATTTGCAATAATATCATTTGATGAATTGAAATGCAAGGAGTAGGATTTGCACTTTTCTTGTGAAGCATTGAAACAATCAACAAGAATGTATCGATTATAGTTCTCATTTTTCCTAATAAGCTAAAAAATGAAAAAAGAAACATTTGATCATCACAACAGGCACACATAGTTATTTGCTTAAAGTGAGGCAAAGTAGGTTTCTCGAAATGGCTAGCAAGTGAATATCCATTCTTTCACTATGTTAAAGAGAAGACGAACAAGAAACAGAATAATCAAAAAGAAATTCTCGGAAGAAATGATAGAATTCTTTATTACGACAATATAGTCAAAATTCGTTTGCTCACATAATGTATTTTAGTTAAAAGTGCGCAGATTTTTTTTATTTATGGACATAATTCATCTGCTTGCATGAATTCCTACCAAAGAAAGAAACGAAACAGAACACTTGTTACCATATGTTGACAAGCAAGCATTTCAATTGTAGCTTTTTTTGCAGTGCTTATAATCGAAGAAATTTTTCATTTGTCATTGGATAAGCTCAACTACGCAAAAGCAAACATTCAATTTTTTTTATATGAAATTTCCTTCGTCTTTTCAAAAATCATTTTCTACTGTTTAAAGACCTGCTTGTTGTCACAATCGAAACCTATCAAGCAATTATTGATTTGCTTATCGTATTATTCCAATTAACTTAACTAGAGTAATCTAAGATATGAAATTTCGATTCATTACTGGTCTATGACACAGTTTGGAACTATTCAATATGTACTTAACGGAATTGCAATGACTTTGGACTCAGTAACACCTATGAGTAAGGATTAAGGCTTCAAAAATTTGATCATTTGATAAGTAATAACAATGCTTGGATCAACACAAGTCAACTATTTGATGAAGCAGTCAGCAAGAGTAATGCATTCAATCTGAATTACTTATTATTATATTTTCTATTGATACAATATTCCGAAAAAAAGTATCCCACAAATAGAGACGTAATTGAAATCTTGATGGTTTTCATTGCAATTATAGCTTTCATTAAATTATCTACAGATTTGTATCTGATGGATGAAGTTTTCAGCATAGTTCCTAAGAAATTGAAATGTAAAACATAATGTAACTAATTTAATCATCAGCAAGAAAACTAACCACATTTATCACAGTTTTTGAAGGTGAACTAAGCTAATATGACTAAACAGAGAAGCACTGAGAAATATGAGACTGCGTAGTTCTGTTACTGGACTGGATAGAGTATACAAATGAATAATAGATAAAGACATGGCGGTATACAAAACGAATTACTTGTAGAGCAATACACGGAACTTAAGTGAACTGAAAACCAGAAAGATGCCATGGAAATAGTTAACAGATTTTATATTGCTAGTATGGAAGTGTGACGGTTTGGTTTCAACAGAGACAATGGTTTATGGCTTTGTTTACTTTATTGAAAGAAAACATCTGAATGAAGAAAAAGGCTTTTTCTCGAATATTTATTTATTCTAGATTGTAGATAAAGATCCGATATTGAATGTCTCACATCGAAATGGTTGTATGGGCCGATGCAAATGCAAGTACGACAACACAGAAACACCTGCGTGTCATTTGGCCGTCTTTGAGCGTTTTCTTCGATTTGGAAACTTGCATTCTTCACATTACATCCAATACTCAAAGAAACGAAACTGTACTGCTAATCGTTTCTGGTTTCTTCGGACAATGTATAGCTCCTGTTCTCGACAGTTTACCACAACTATATGCTGTTTATGTCTATTGCATGGATGCAAAAAAACATATCGAATGGGCTAAGCACTGTAACAAAATTGGTAGTCATCGAGTGTTCAGTCGAGAGGATGAACTTCTTACACAATTAACAGCCGATCTCAATGATACAAAAGCGAAGGTAGAATAGTTCATTCTTTTAAGATATACAGAATCATCGAAACGATAACCTTATGCGTATTATTAACTCTTAAGAAACGTCACTACACAATGAGAAATCAATCATTGACAATCATAATTTGATGAGATCAGCTAGTCGAATTCTATTGATTTTTCAATAGTTATTCAAAATTGAGATGAAGCTTCAGGAGCTCTCTTGATTAGTGATCGCAACACCTTCGATATGGAATCACTCGATGATTGTTAACTATTTATAGAGAAGCAATTATATCATGTCTTAAAACTAGATCTCTTCCCAATTGAGCACAATGTATCAGTTTCTTTTAAACAGAATGAAGCGATATTTTCCAAGTTGAGGAACGATTGTAACAGTCAATATAATAGATGAAAATTTCGTCACAGATGTCTTCTCAACTAGAAAACAAACATTCTGATAAAAACATGGAAATGAATGTCGAAAAATCGAAAAAAAATCTTATGATAAAACAAAAGTAGATTTCACCCAAAATTGGTTTATGAAAGCATCGCTTTGTTAAAGGCATCTTATGAAAAATCATATTAAATTCTGAAAGACTCGCTCTTGTACACTTTCGGATCCATGAAAAACTCATTGCTGAAGAGACATTGTTCAGTTGAAGAGAGAGTTTCTCATTTCAATATTTCATTCTAGGAACTTTCACCAATGGCCGTTTCGAATCGAATTGTACCTACTGAACAAGAGAATACCTCGGATATCAGCATCTTTGCTGGAACTGAAACGAATCGATCCACACGTGATTTGACCGAAGAGAAAGTCGCTTTTGTATGGTTTCAAATTCTAACTGAAATTCTTGTTAAAATGCCACAATTGCCAACAGCACGTGACGAAATGCTTGAACAATGGCGTCAAGCATGTAGCACTGGACGCAATGAGACAAATATTATAAAAAATTTTTGCCGTGATTACAATCCGAAAAAGGCACTTTATTGGTACACTCGCAATACACATCTCTATAAACTTCTCAATAAATCATTACGAACGGAAAACGTTGATAATATATACAAGTTTCGGTTTTTTATTGCTGATTTGCATCGGCAATTGACTGAATTATTTCAATCGTCGAAACCTATGAATCAAGTAATGACAGTGTATCGTGGTCAACGTATGACAATGCGTGAAATTGAAAATTTGCGTCGTAATCATCACGGTCTGATTTCAATGAATAGCTTTATTTCAACATCTGTTAGTCGGAAGGTAACAGAAAGATTTCTTGCAAGATCAAATACAAGCGAGCAAGAAAAAACTGCTGCAGTTCTGTTCAAGATGACCATTAGTGCTGATATAGCTCGACAAACGGAAAAGCCATTCGTTGATATTCGAAATTTTAGTTCGTTTCCACAAGAAGAAGAAATTCTCTTGAGCATGGGTACTATATTTCGAATTGATGAAATCGAACAAAGTTCACCGGATTCATTTTACTTCGAGCTGACCATGTGCATAGGCAATACGGATCCTCAGGTAAATATCGATCGAACTCAAACTTACATTTATTTCATATGATTCAATATATTTCTAACGAGTTTTGTCCACTCGTTAAAGATCTGTTTCAAATCTAGACAGACAATTTCTTATTTTGATCAAGCTGTGTTGTACTAATAAAATAAGTATTTGCTATACTTTTTCGAATAATACAGCTTCAGATCATGTCTTGAAAACATTTTTGCTATATACCAAACTTTTTGATTTTAGCTCATAAGTGAAGAGTATAATAAATATACAGGAATTTCATTTAGAAATGGTTTTTAAAAAGAATCTGTTTATAAATTTGTTCAAAATCTTGGACGAAATCTTTTTTTATAAGTCTGATTTCTATTTTACATCGTATTCTTGAGCGTTACTAAATGAAAGAAATCTTAATCATTTCGATTCATCATAATTTAAAAGTATGTTTCACGTATTTTTTTCGAAAACCGTTGAATTTATTTGTGAAATTATATCAACATACTCGAAAATGTATTGCTTTCTGATCTATAGTTCACAAATGCCATTCTCAATGTAGAAATATATTTAATCATTAATTTTGGTGAATTCTCAATTTTTTTTCATTCTAGCATAAGGCATTTTACGACTATGCCAAAGGAGAAATAACCTGCACAAAGAACATTAACTATTCTGCATATGGAAAATTTCTCGCTCTTATGTCTAATTTTGAAAGTTCAATTGCTTATTACCGTCAAGTTTTATCACAAATGCCCAATCAATTGCAGCTCAGTGAAATCGATCTAGCAACAATTCACAATGATTTTGCCTATGCATATCGTGATTCTCATCGTTATCAAGAAGCATTAAAACACTATCAAAAAGCCCTTGAAATAAGACAAAAACTAGGACCAGCTCATGAAGAAGATTTGGCGACGACCTACAGTGATTTTGGATGGCTGCTCATGAATATGGGTGATACACAGAAAGCACTTGATTTTCATCAACGAGCATTGAACATTCGAGAGAGAATTTTAGGTCACAACAATGTTGATACTGCCATGTCATATAATTGTATTGGTCTTGTTGCTGCTAAAACTGGTGATTTTGATCGAGCCTTGACTTGTCTTGAAGAAGCATTGGCTATCCGACAACGTTGTTTATCCGCCTATAATCCTTACACTGCCATGTCCTATTCATCGTTGGGATCATACTATGAAGCACTCAGTGAACACTTTCAAAAGAAAAATATGCGCGACAAAGCTCTTCAATATCGCTCTCAAGCTTTGGATATGAATAAGCAAGCTCTTCTAATTTATAAAACATCAGTACCTCCCACACATGGAATTCTTGCAGACAGCTACGCGTCAATAGGATCAATCTATTTGAATCAAGAACAATGGCAAAAAGCCATTGAACATTTAATGGCATGTGCAACCATTCAACGTAAAAAAGGCATCAGTACTCTTGCATGCACGCTTAACCAATTGGGACAAGCTTATTCAGGACAAGGCGAATATCAACAAGCCATAACTTCTTATCAAGAAGCTTTAACTGTGGCAGAAAAAACAACAATAACGAATTAGTGACACAACTCAAGACAAATATTGAAAGATGTAAACAGAATTTATCCTAAAACAGATTATCATTGTGTTAAATCAAGTTTTTTGAGAAGTTTAGTTCTTTTCTGTAACCGCATCTTCTTATGTTTGTTTCCTGCGCAACTGAGCTTCGTGTCATCAGGTTCTTGTGTTAATATCGAAGTTTCGCCTTTACATTAATACTACGAATAAAAGATCTTCTAAACTATCCGAATCTCCATTGGCTAACTTCTATTTCTAAGGAATTACAGACATAAAGCTCTGAGACGTGGGTGTAGATGTGCCTTGATTGCTGTGGAGGGTGTATAAGTGAAGAGAGTTCCACACCTCAAATTTATACCTACACTCTCTCTATGATGCGCTGTGGTTAGCCAATGACGTCCTTGAATATAATTTTAAAGCTAATGTGTGAATGAAAAACAATAGTTTTGCTTTTTACTGATGTCACCACTTTCTCTTCCGATTACTCAAGCTCAATAGTATGGGTCTTTTGTTTGTCAACGTATTGATTCAACACAAATTTCGCTCGCGTCTGCTGGTCTTTGGTCGCTGTTTGGACATTGAGACAGTGAAGACCAATTGATGGATGTATGTGTGCATGACGGTAACAGTCATACTCCGACACGTACCTACATCCAGTTCACACACATACTTTTCCTTCAAATCCGCACAACCACACTTTCACCTACACTGCACATTTTTCATAGGTAAAAGTTAAGCATTAAGAATCATTATCAACACGTTCTAGCATGGCCGTTAATACTCTGAATACTTCATCGTCAATATAATTCAAATAAAGATATGCCATTACATTGTAGTCATTTAATCAGGTCATTATGCTACTACTTTCAACAAGACTATCATAACGCCTTTGTCTGCTTTAGAGTCTGTTCTATTATGTGAACCAATAAGCATAGAATCACCCGATTATGACAACCAGCTAAGATGAGATCTACTTTCAAACGATCACCTTAACCACAAATACTTCAAGAATGATAAAAACGTAACAATTATCTTGTTGTTTACCGTTTTTATCAACCCGAGCAGTATATATCTTCCTGCAGGTTCAATTCAAAATGTTTCATCAGCGAGTTGTTTATAGTTATCTACTAACAATTGATATAACTCTTTCTTTGTTCATTTCCAACAGTATTTTCTGACTTGGCCATATTTATAAGAGCTCTAAGTAAATGTCAATACTATCCGTATATATTCCTCACCTGATTTTACTTAATAAATATTTACACTTGAAGGACTATTTTTTTGATACTTCATGTTTAATCATATTGATTAGTATTTCGAACGATTTATTTCATCTTAGAAATCATAAGATTCATCGTAAAAATAATATTGATAGATGCCAGCAGCAAATCGAGGTGATTCATCATGATTTTAAGAAGCTAAGAGCACATGATGTCCTCGGGTATCAGATCATCTTTTTGCATCTATCTAAGACCGAACAAATCTATCAGACATGTGACCTTTTATTCTGTTGATTCCATTATGTAGAAATTGAAAGTATTGTTTTAACATGATGTCAATAACTACATCAATAATCCCAACGAAATTTTATCGCATCGCATTCTATCTAAGCCGGATTGTCTCCAAATTCATTGTCCTTCATATTCAATTTTTTTTTCACAGTTTCCATAAATCAATCAGAAGATATTTAGTTGTTTTGTCAGAAATAAATAAGAAGAGCTCTTGGATGTTCAACGTGGTTGATTGGAACATTTTCTTGCAAACATTTCATGAAAGATTATTGTTCATATAATTCAAAGAAAAGAGAATTTGTTGAGTATTCTCAGGTTTAAAGATATATATGTCGTCATTACACAATGTTTGCGCTCTTTTTGTACGTTCTCCCCTCCCCGCATCTCACCTGTATATTAAAGACGCATTTGAAATGTATGACAAAAGTGCAAATGTTTTATGTAAAATTCAGAGCAATTCAAAGTCGAAAAAATTCAATTCTTTTTTTGTCGATTATCCCCATTGGTTTCGAGAAGATTAATCATCCAAAATCAATCAATCAAAGGAGAGAATGATTCATTCTTTTTTTTTTAAAAAAATAAAATTTATCAATCATTCAGAATGTATTATGTCATACTCGGGATTAATTGGAAATTGAAATCTTGCTTCTATTTATATGTAATCAAATATTCAGCATATGCTTGTGCATCATGATAAGTAACATAAATATGATTTCCATCTGTTGTTGAATCGAATCCAACCGGTCGAGTTTTCATCGATGCATTTCCTATGGTTGTTTTTCCAATAAGAACACGAGCAAGAAACATAAAACGTTCTCCATTAGAATTTGGTTTCGTAAAACCATGACTATAAGCTGCATTGGATGAAAAATAAACGCCAACACCATATGCTGTGCCTAATATGAATATACATATATTCGATAGAAATTACAAAAAAAAAAAAACAAAAGACAACGATACCATTCACACCAGCAAAACTTCTATTAAAACAATCTTGAATAATAGAACTTGCTGCACTCTCAGGACATCCATGATATAAATATTTTTCAGTATTGTCATTTAATCTTTTTTGAAAATCTCTGGCATGTGCTAAATATTGCATAAACCATCGTTCATTTTGAATTCGTTCAATTCTAATGATTTCTTGATACTTTTTTCTCATGCTCTGATCAAAATTGGTGACAATTGATTTATATTCATCTGTATTTTTTCGTACAATAAGTCTCATGTTATCTTCTTTTGATGTTTGCCATGTTAAAGGTAATTTATAATCCATTGGTTCATGACTTGATGCTAAAAGTTGCTTACAAAATTCATCATAAACATTGTGTTCATTAGGTTGAATGATAAATGTAACCGACCATGGTAATTTTCTATTTTCAATTTGTTTTTTCATTTCTCTAACCATTGTTTTAACAACAATATCAACAGAACAAGCATGTTCTCCACATCCAATAGCTGGAAATGCAATCGATTTATAATTATGTGAATGAACATTTTGAATAACATTCCATATGAGATCAATTATTGATTGTCGAAGAATTTCAGGATCTTTATTAGGTTCCCATCTAAGAAAAAAGATTCTTTCACAAGGTAATTTTCCTGATGGAGTTGAAATAATTAATGAATTTGGATTAGCTTGATTTTCTTTATCATAAGCACTTTCAACTTCTGGTCCTCCAGCTTCTAGTAAACCTTGTCTTAAATTTTCTGATGATGAACTTCCAATAATAACATCAGCCTATCATTAAAAAAAAAGAAAACAGAAAAAAATAATAAAACTCTTGACTATTGATTAAGATAATTACCTTTTGTTTTGTAATATCTCCTTTTTTAACTTCTATTTTTCCTTGTCCTACAGCTATTGACATTAGGTTTTCTCTTGAAGCTTTGCTTTTTCCTTGAAGAAAATTAATTTGCCTTTGGAATTCATTATATATATCTGTTCTATCAGGGTGAATAACAATTGAAACCTTTATTGGATATTTAGCTAATTGTTGTTGAAATTGTCCAATAAGTATTTGAGCTACAAGATTAATTGAGCACCCAAATCGACCACAACCAATTGATGGAAATGCGATACTTGTATAGTTTTCACTTGCTGCTTTTTCCATTACAGTCGAAACTATTTTTTCGAGTGATTCACTAAGTATAGTACTATCAGAATTAGGCTCCCACAAAACAAAGTAGACCGCTTTTGCTGGAAGTTGACCATTTGTAGTGACACTAATAACAATATCTTTTGGATTTGCCTTCGATTTCGCCACGAAAGACTTTTGTAGAGGCTTTCCACCTGCTTGCCAAATACTCTCAAGTAAAGATTTTGATGACGTAGATATTACAACAACATCACTCTAAATAACGTTCAAGCAATATTTGCTTTCTTTTTACGGAATGAAACTTACTTGTTCTCTTAATATATCACCTTGAATAACATTCAGAAATTTATTCAATGTTTTTCCCTTTATCGGTTGCTATAAATAAAAAGCAAATCATTGTTCAAATAAATAAAAGTAATTTAAGAGAAACTCGATAATTTTAAAGAGTAGTCTTCTTTTTCCTATTTTTTTCAATGATTGTTGCAAATAGTGACAGAACTATTGCATATCACCATACAGAAATATCAAAATCATTGTTCATAATTCTGTGATGCTCGTAATCTTGTTACTTTATTACTTTGTTATCTTGAAATTAAGGATGAAGACAAAAATTCATAGAAGAGTTTTATTACCTAACTCTATCTTTGGGTTTTATATTTATTCTTAATATAACAAGATGAGGGTTAAACTCGAGCAATATTAAATTTGGTCAAAAATTTGATTTATCATCATCTCAATATTTCTGCTGTAACCTTTATCAACTGATGTGAACTGAAGAATGTTGAGTTGTTATCCTGTTCAATAATAATAGTTATTGAGCAATTTCACATTTTCAGCCGTATTTATCTCACATACACTACAAGATTATATAGAAGAGGGAACAATAATATCAACAGAATTGATATCAAAATCGGTACATTAATCAAAGAATTTGTTATGGAATTGCTTTCTCTCTCTTTCATTTTAAAATTTTTCGAAATTAAAATTTTTTTTGAAAACTTCATCGAAAAATTCCAGCTGTCGACGCCGACCAATACATCGACTTACACCTCTTATAACTAGCACTGTCATATATTTAAAATGGGAATAACTTTGTATATACATGAAAAAATGAGTAGATGAAAGTGAGGATCACGAGCTTTTCAAGTAATACATCAGCTATTCTTACCTAACACATCTATTTTCTTTGTTATTTCTATGAATATGAATTAGTTTTCTTGTCAATAATATAATTATTCACATTACACTACCATAAAAAGAATTAGGCTATATGTAACAAATACAATAACTTTTAGTTTTTAGAAAATTGATTTAACAAGAATCAATTATCTAGCACGTTGATCTTTCGAAAAAACTGAATTTTTTTGTTAAATATGAGTTTTGTTAATACATCCTAACTTAAAAGTGACGCATAGATTTGTTTGTTTATTATATAATAATCTAGAAGACATTCGAGAGACGTAGTATCTGCTATACAGATTTGGCATTGACAAGTTCTTTCGATGTAAATGTTTCATTCTCTATTTGTCTATCATGATTGAAGTACAAAGAACCTAGTCAATAAATGATTTAAATCCTAACCTTGTTTGGAAAATCCAAAATGTCCTCGTCTAAAACATTATCATATTTTAAATTATATTGATTCATTTCATTTGTAGAAATAGCTTCATTGAGAAGTGCTTTTTTCAAATATGATGTAGTGAGTAATATTATATCAGAATCAGATGGTAATTGAAAATTATTCACAAGTATTAATTTTTTATCATTCAATATTAATTTTGGTATCCATCTTAAAAAACCTTCAACTGTATTTTGTTGATTAGTAAATGTAAAATTTTCAAAATCGAATGTTATTTTTTCATTATTGATAAAATTCAAATTAATAGTCATATATTTTCGATGATAATTCATTGTTCTTTCAAATAAAAAATTAATTTTATCATTTGCTTTATACCATGAATTCAGTTGTATTTCAGTGGTTGTCATATCGAATGTTTGTATTGGAGATGAAGAATTTGTTATTCCTGCTGGATGTTTCATAAACATAATTTGCCATTGTGAATAGCAATGAAAATTCAGAAGAGATGAACCTCGACAACGAACCCAAGCTAAATTATCTGGTTGATCATAATTTTTAACCCATCGTAAAAACTGAACGATTGACACATTAAAAGCTTCTCGATATGCTTTTAAATGAATTTCAGTAATGAGTTTTTCATTGGAATCTATAGTTAAGGCTTTTTGAAGTCGAGATGATGCATCTACGGTAAATGGAAACCATCGATCATGTGAAAATGGTTTATATTCCCAAAAACAATCATTAATGTATTCTCCATTTTTTTCGATTTCGTCAAGAATGGTTCTTTTCGGAAGAACATTTGAATCTCTTGAATAACTCAAAACAAGAAAATTAGTAAAAAAGTTTCGAATATTTGCTTTTGGTTGTCCATTATCAATGGGAGTTTCGAATGCAGCATTTAATATAAAATAATCAGCTCCATGTTGAATTAAATATTCTACAATTTGTAAATGTCCATAAAAACAAGCTGCATGTAATGCTGTTGAACCAACTGTTGCTTTTAATGTTGATAGATGACTTTTTTCAAGATAATCTTTATTTTGTGCATTAACTGAACATTTACCAACTTGAATAAGATATTGAACTATATGAAAATGATTATTTCTAGCAGCAGAATATAAAAGAGTTGTTCCATAAAGACCAGATTTATCTTTTAATGTTGGATAGTTTCTAATAAAAGTTTCTATGATTGATCGATCCCCATTCCATGCAGCTTGGCAAGCATCAAGTAAAAATAGTCTACCTTGAAGATCATTTCGAAAAGGATCTAATAATTCTACTGTAAATGCACTATCAAATGCTTTTGCTTCCGTATTATAATTATAATGATTTAATGCATCGAAGATATAATTTCGACACTGAGAAGAAAAAGAAGCAAGATTGTCATCTAATAGATTTTGTATGGTTAACGGAAGGTTACGTAATATTTGTTTTTGATTAGAATGTCTTGTTTGTTTTGTTAAATTATTGATTGTATCAGAAATAGCGTCGATAATTGATTGTAAGCATTGTTTTAATTTGTTCTCATCATTTTCACTTGTCATTTTCTCAAAACTTGCAGAGAAACGTAATTTTCTTTTGTCTCTACGACAATATTTATCAAAAATAAAAAAACAAAAACAAATGCTATTTCATTGCGAAATAACGTTGGACGAGTTCTGTTGCTTTTTCGAAGCTTTACGGTATTTACTTAAGATGCTATTTGGTTCCTTTGTTCTCCGGGCGGAGAAAAAAAATGACTAGCTGATGGAACACAAAAAGTGTTTTACTTACTCAAATATTATTAAAATCCTAAAGCTTTCAGAGAAAGATTAAAAATCTAAGTGAAAAATACAACAATGTTCAATCAGATGGGTGTGCATGTAGCATTGGTGTGTGGTGCGTATCAATGTGTACGGCGCATTAAAGGGTGTGGAGTGGATGTGGGTTTTGTGCTCCTGTCACTCACATCTACTCTCTGTAAAAAAATGAGTATATTTTTTTATTATTGATAACAATTCATTTTTTATGTGACGATGAGAATTTCATATTTTGTTTTATTCAGAATAGTCGTATTTATAACATAACGGTAGCTCGATGTGTTATGTTACTTTTCGTTGCATGTGCACATGCACTCACAAACAATATATAACCTGCGTAGAAAAAGAAAAAAAAAGACTAATGTCTGATGAAAGACAAAAGGCAATCTCATGGTGAATGAAACAAACTTGAAAGAGAATAATAAACTCACTTATACTGTTTTCTGTGCCGTGTCTTTTGCCATGAAAATCGATGGTTGATTTGGCTCTTTTAAAAACACTTTTTCAAGCAGTAGAGTCATTTTTAGTAATTTTCTACTGATTTTCCTATTCTTTTCATTAATTCAATCTTCTAGCTAATGACTATTTTTGTAGAGCCATCGTTAATAAATGACTAAACTCAGATATTATGTGAAAACAGCCACTTTAACTGCTATTGACTATTTGAGTGTTCTCACACATGCAAGCAAACGTGCTTTTTACTAGAATCTAACATTTCCTAAGAGTTTAGAGATATTCATCGAATGAGGCATTAATAAATTCAAGCAGAAAAGAACCGAGATTGACTGCTGAGTTTCAAAAATAATCACGATATGGAATTAATACTGATCTAACTTTTAGATCGTAGAAAATGCATAGTTTTGTGAAAGAAAATAAAAGCTCTTTCGAAATATATATCAGTCAATTTTGACACAAATCTTTTTCATGAATGATCAAACATATAAATCTGACATATATGCAAGCGCATAAATTATAACTATTGGAGAACATCTATTTCAGGTGGAACAAATAAAAATAATGTTCGAAATAAATACTTCTTTCATAACAATATAGTCTGTACAAAGAGCTATCAAAATAATTTTGAATTATATGTGATTCCTAACTATTCGGTCTCAAAATGAATATCAACAACAACAATGTCAATATAAATGATTCACTATTAATTTTCCCTTTTGCAAATATTAGATCTCTATGACGCAGGTATGACACTTTCTTTACTTTAGTTAACAAAGTAAAGTGAATTATAATACTTGAAATTTAATGTGAAAGCATGGCTATGAATATTTCCATTTTCGTCTAGCTATACACACCAGAGATCAAAACCAAACTTAATCAAGATTTTATTATTAATTTTGATCTCGGATACTTACACCCACATCCATACTCTCGAGAATGGTTCTAAAATAGAGATTTAATGAAATATTCTGTACAAAATCTCAAAACTAAATCCATTAAGTGAGGCAAACAAAAATTTCCAACATTCTGAAGAAAGGATGACTTTTTGCAATCCTGCTAACTACTAAAGTTTACCTGTTTATTTTTTTACGACAGAAACTAAAAGAAAAGAAACAATGTCACCAAATAAACGAGAAAAAACTCACCATTAATAAACTGATTTTTTTATACGTGTCGTAGAGAGCACTCGCACATGGATTCGACTGTTTAAAATATCGAATGTATCGATTGAGTTGTTAAGAAAACAGTTGACATTGCACAACAACCGAGCTTTCGAGAAACCAAGCACGAGTAATTTCAATATTCTAAGCCGTACAAAAATTAAATAAAGTTTGTGCTTCTATACAACCTCAATCATATCTATTTCTGTTGTAATCTCTAATTGTTGCAGTGTTCGTTTATCAAAATTTCACTTTAAGAAAAAGCTCTCACAGGTGAACATCTGAAAAAATTCATTCAAGATTTAATAAAAATATATCAAATAAAATGACTCATCTGGAAATTTGCGCACTGCTTTTGGTGTAAAACCCAATAGGAATATGTCGACTTATATGACTCATTCGAAAATTTCTTTGCTATTTTGTATGTTTTGTTTATCAAGACGAACAATAACACAATTGCGTCAGATTTATTTTATCTCATTCATAGTGGAAAAAAAACAAATGTTTCGAAATAGGCATTTCAAGCCGAGATGCAACTTATGCCAGGAAATAAACCATTTTACCGTCACATCTGCGATGAATCACAAACACCAATAAAAACACGTATCAAGGTTGTATGATGCAATTACTTTGTTGCGTTTCTTTTCTGTATAAAATCTTACGGACTTTTGCTTGCTTACTTGTTTTTCTCTTTCACCACTGCTACTGTCATAAAAAACATAAAACATGCTACCCGCTTCTCAATCTGCAACAACAGGAAATACTGTTGATGATTGTACTATATGTTTGAGTGCTCTTGCGCCAGGGTCTCCTCTTTTGACTCTGTCATGTAATCACAAATTCCATTTTCAGTGTTTAGCATCGAACATTAAAGCAAAAAATAAAGAATGTCCACTATGTCGAGCTGCAATTGATAATTCAGTCGTTCAATTACTAGCAGGTCCCATTCAGCCATCACCACAACATCAACAACAACAAACAATCCCAACTCCAATCCCTGCAGTTAATGTAAATAGTAATATGTTTCACCTATGTTACTTCCGTATTTTATATATACGCCTGAAAAAAATAAACTGCAGTCTGTTTTTTGGGATATCGTTATCATAGCAGCGTATTTGTTAAAAAATAATGATATATTCTGAAAGCACGTGGAATTTTTTATCAGTCTGTATATTTGTCTTTTCCTTTGAGTATATGTATGACCAAAAAAAATTGAATGTAATGAAGGCACTCCCATTTCCAGATTCCCACAGACTTGATTTTGTCTCTGTCACCAAAATTAGTTTTAAAAATTTGTTATCACTATAGAATTATCTTTTGAAAAACGTAATTATATATTCTGATAGAGCTTGAAATTCTCTATCATCCTGTATATTTATTAACTATTTTGCAGTTATGTGCTGCAGCACATTCAGTACTTAAATGCAAGGCAAGGGAAAATATATATAGAATGATAGAGAATTTGAAGCTCTATAAGAATCTAGAATTCCTTTTTTTAGAAGTTTATTTGTATAGTAACTATATTTTGAAAAAAGGAAAAAAGTAACGATTTCCGGTACTTGTCAATTGACGGTGCGTTCACTGTACTCAAATTTTCTTTTCGATAAATGAATATAAAGAAATAAGTAAATATACAGAATGATATAGAATTTCAAGCTCTATCAGAATATATAATTATTTTTTTCCAAAAAGTAATTTCATAGGGATGAAAAATTTTTTAAATTAACTTTGGTGACAGAGACAAAATCAAGTCTGTGGAAATCTGGAGATGAAGATGCCTTCATTACACTAAATTTTTTTTTTGATCATACATACATTCAAAGGAAAAATCAAATATATAGGCTGATAGAAAACTGCACGCGCTTTCAGAATATATCATTATTTTTTAATAAATACGCTACTATGATAACAATATTCCCAAAAAACAGACTGCAGCTTATTTTTCCCAGGCGTATATATATATATATACAATCATACGTCGAAAAATAATTTGATCGTGATGATATCTTATAGATTATTCCTTCAGTTGAAGATCTGATCGATGCGGTTGCTGTGCGAGAACTTTGCGATCGTCACGCTGTTGCTCGTCAGGCTGCATTTGCTTCACTCAATAATCCTGACAATCTTCCATTGATAACTGCTTCAACGACATTAGAATATGGAGCTCGAATCTCAAATGAAGAATCAAATATATACGGTCTTGTTACTCTTGAAGCAGCAACTGTCCTCTTACCAGCAGAAGCCGGATCCTTCTTGTCATCTCGTGTTCCAATTGATCTTGTTTGTGTGGTTGATCAAAGTGGATCGATGTCGGGTGAGAAAATAGCATTATTGAAACAAACTCTGGTCTACATTGTTGAAAAAATGAATGAACTCGATCGGCTAGCTATTATTTCGTTCAATACTGAAGCTTTTGATCGTTCACACGGTTTCAAACTGATGAATCAACAAAAGTGAGTCTAGCATTTGCGCATCAGGAAATTTTCTTAGGCGTATTGTTGAGGTTATCCATTGGAAATAGTTTCGAGTTATCAATTGAGATGCACTGATTTTAAACCTGAAACAATTAATAAAGGTCGTTAGAGTATTACAAATCTACATGCTAGTACAGAACAAGTTTACTAGAACAACCAGCTTTTTCTCTCGTAAGTGGAAAAATGCAAAGTCCTAGCGAACTGAAGATAACTAGAATTTCTGGAGGAAGCGAACGACGCATACATCGTCTTGGTCTATGTTTGACCGCTTCATTTCTCTAAGTTAACGCATCCAAATCTATTGACAGACATGAATTATTAAAGAACAGTTTTGACAGTCTTGTGCTGAGAAATAGATGAAATGTGAACAGCTAATTGAAACTGTCCCATTAATTATATATTTCATTTTTAACGATCGAAATCATATGCACATCACTTAAGAACATATGTTGTATGTATCGCATTGAGAACATCAAAAAACGTCGATCGAATTCAAAACTAACACTCATAACTTTGGATCGGAAAGTTTTTTTCATATCTAATAGGAATTCAAGAAACACATCTGAGGGAGCTCCCATTGTCAAATGCTTCTCTTTTAATTAGCAATGAAATCATACGATTTTTTTTTTTGATCAATTGTTAGCAAACAAATATTGACTGATGCTATCAATAATGATATTACCAGCAGAGGTGGTACTTACATCGGAAAGGGTTTAGAAATGGGCATCAACTTGTTTACTAATCGTCAAACAAAAAATCCGTTGAATGCTTTACTCTTGCTCACTGATGGTCAAGACAATGAAAATCATAACTATACCCAACTAATGCAAACTCTACGTAGTGGTGTTCAATGCCATACATTCGGTTACGGATCCGATCATACGGCCTCATTACTGGTGCGAATAGCTGAGCAAGGCAATGGAGGCACGTTCACTTACATTGTAAGTTGAGCTTGACTATCTGATTTTCAAATTATCATGATTATCAATATGTTTGTAAACTTTTTTAATAGGATGAACAAGAAGCAATAGGTTCTGCATTCGCGATGGCTCTGGGTGGTCTATTCACATGTGTTGCACAACAAGTTCATGTCAATATCGAATTTACTGGGGCCTATAAGATCACTCATGTTCATTCGAACTATAAATATGAACCTGAACAACTACCGTCGACAAAACTCAATATCAAGTTACATGATTTGAATGCCGAAGAAAAGCGAAATCTTGTTTTTCAATTATATGTACCTAAAACGGACAATAATGAACAGAATGTAGACATGACTCGTCAACTACCTATGTCATTGACTCAATCTACAGAAGAAATCCAACTATTTGAAAATCAAATCATTGGTGAATATGAGCAAGAACTGATTCATTTTTTCTGAGTAGGTCATTATTATCATTGTTCATTTTTTTCTTTCTTAATAGGTAATGTGACCGTTATCTATATGGATCCCAATAGTGGTCGCACAATAACGACAAATCCAGTTTCTTTCAACTTAGTACGAGGTTCTCATCCTCCAGATGAACTTCTTCGCGTCAATCATGTACTTGACATTCAACGAAATCGAGTAGAAACAGCACATGCACTAGAACAAGCAATGGCCGAGGATAACTATCGACAATCACGTGCTATTCTTAAAGCTCAAGTAGACAAGATCAAAGCCAGTGTATCTGCACAAGATCCTTTCTGTCAAAAGCTAATTAAAGATCTTGAATATCATTATCCAACAGAACGTGACTATCGATCATCACAACATAATACTTATATGTGTCACACAACGGAACGAGGTACATACATGCCATCGTCCAATACTAGTACACGACAGTACGTTAATAGCTACCAAAGGCTAATGGCTTCTGATTTTGAAAGCAACAAAACTTCATAAAATTTACAACAGTCAATGTAAACTTAATATTTATTTTCCTTTTCAAATAAACTATATTAGACTACATAATACACGGTATTGTGTAATCTAAAATATCATATTGCCTCCTAAGATCACATAAATCATTATTTTATAATCAGGTCAGTCACTCTATTTTTCACATGGGTTTTTGTTCGATATCTGTAAGGAACATCATAGTATAACAAATACATTTCAGTTAATAATTTGTGCTCCAACCAGAGATGGACACGGTTCTGTTCACGAATCCCACCGATCTCGGTTTCGGTTCAGTTCGGTTCGGTTCTTAGTAAAATTTATACAGTTTATATAAGAGTAAAAATATGTTAAGTGCAATGAAAAATATCTCCAAGAGCAATGGAATTAAATATATAATTCTCTTTCTGTGTTCTTATCAATTTTTAAGACAAGAACATCGAGATTAAACTAAATATAAATATTTTTATTTCAGGAAAATAATTTACGTGTTTCAGTAGCAATCCAGTATATTTAGGGGTAGATAAAATATTTTTTTATGATATGAGACGCTATGGTAGAGATGAGGGGTCATTTTACGGAAATGGGGCATCATGAGCATACAAAATGTTTTGGAGCTCTGTAGACGTAGTAAAAACAAATATTTAAGGCGTTATTACTAGAAACACGGCAATTATTTCCCGATATGCAGAGATCGTCCCAATCCGCCTGCTAATCTCGCCTCTCAGTATATCGAATTCAATGTAAAATGAATACTTCTTGATTAATGGACATACGCAGCTTTATTTGTCTCGCTTCTTAATGACAATTTTTCCGAACTCGATAAAGAGATTAAATTGAAGATCATATAATTTTAATTGTGTTTAGTGAAATGAAAACTCCTGTAAAAAGACGCTAAAAATCGATTGAAAATCGATTTTTTTGAAAAAAAGACCACAACAATTGATTAACGATACCAAATCTCGATTAACTCTGAAGTAAAAACTGACTCTAATTGATTTTTCTCAGTAAAAATCAATTAGAATCGACTTTTTCAGAGAAAGTCCAAACGATCAATTAATCTTCTTGCCGACGAATTTTAATCGATTATTTTTATATTAAATCGATTTAAGTCGATTAAATGATGAAAATGCGTAGTCTCAACTGAAACAATATAAATATCAGTTTCAAGTTTATTATATTTATCGAGCTGAAACTCAATGGCAGTTTTAACCTGATAAAATACGGGGACCCAAAACAAATGTAAAAATTAGGATTTCGAGTTTGAATCTCGAGAAAAGCGCTTATCCTCGATATATATGATTGAAATTGATAAACAACTAACAATAGATTATTCCGTAAGAATTGATTGGAGGATGTGGGTTTAAATTGAACACCCACACCCCATGCAGCTGTTCCATTCAGATATATAAGAACGTATCAGAAGCATCACGATCATTGTTTGCATAGTTGAAATTAAATTTGTTATCTTTACTATAAGCAAGTGCTGGCTTGGTTTTCGAAGTCATCTTATGCAGCTAAGGCTTTATTTGTATGCGAACTCGAACTAGGCAACTAATGACATCGACCGTTTCATACGTAAGTTTAGAGATGATTGCTGATAAAACTAGCTTAAACCTAAGGAAACTGAATAGTAGTTGAATTGAAGTTAGTTCAAATCATGCAGTTTTTCAAGATCAGATGAGCATTGTAGATTATCTTGTTCTCATTATTGAATCGTAATATTTTCTCTTTTAGGCTAAATTAGCAAAACAGATGTTGGATTCGCTTCCTTTCTTTAGGCATAGGTAACGAGTGCTCTTAGCATCGCATGAATCATCTTTAGAGACCAATCAAAAACTACTTGCTCTACACACGTTTTCTTCATTCTTTTTCGCAGAAGAGAAGTTTTATTTCCACAAGTGACACTTTAAGAGCCCCTTTTATTTGCACAGACGAAGTGCAATACACAATCAAAGCCTGATGCACTTTGTTGACTATCCTTAGTCATTTTTTTCCAACTTTCAACAAAAAAACAGAAAGGTCTGTAATGAAGTGGGGCGAAGTTGCATCAGCATATGTCAAAAACATTCAGATAGGATTTGCATCGGCAGCGGTAAAGTATTTTTTCAAAACATACTACTGCGTAAAATAAAAAGAATATTCATGCAAAAAATTTCTAAGCAACAAGAAAATGTTGTTAACATCCGATTGTTCCATTCTAGTATGCTCATCACAGAAATACGAACGAGAAAAAAATGACAGCTTGTTTTGAGCAATGAAAATACAAAGGATGTGGATGTGGATCAGCCTCGGGGCTCCATGCTTACGTTCATACATCCATTTCCATTCTCACTGATTCCCACGCTTACAGTCTTACACTCACAGCAAATATGGTGGCGATATTACAAGCGAATAACTCGACAAAATAGGATCGATAGTGGAAATCTGCTTAATTAAGATATAATCAAATATGAACAAAGTAAAATTCGACTATAATAATTATGAATTTTCAGTTGAGCACGTGTGCAACATTTGAAGAGTATCAATCAAAAACAAGTTTCAAATGCTCCTTATAAAACAGACAAGCATCAATTTCAAGAGAAAAACTGCAGTGTATCATTTTTATTAAACTGATCTCTACGCCCACGTCCCTAAAAATCCTGAAATTGGAGCCTATATGTCAGAGAAGGATGTTGCTCTTCAATAAGAATGTTTGTGGCAGTAGTGCGTTGTTCTTATGTTTCATTGAGAACTCGTTTGCTTGTGATAAAAAAATATGATTGTTCGCGAGATTAGCATTGGCCATTTGAAAATATTTAACATCATATGATGTTATATTTACTCGTATCTAGAACTGAAGGATTAATAAGATGATGTTGAACGAGCAGACCGAGTGTCGTCAGAGCAAGTTTTTCTTCGACTGCTGGTCCATAATTTTGCCAATATTCGCCAAACACACCATGTGAATCAGCTGGATTGAGTTGAGAAACACGAAAGCCCTGAAGAGCAATGGCTACCGTCAATTCATGCATATCCTGATCAGCGATAAGCACAGGTATAGGTCCACGATATTGACTCTTGTGAAATTCGTTAACAAAATCATGATAAGTGTCAGGTAGCTGACGGCCGTCTATACTTTTGGAGAAGATCGGTAAAGCAAACACAATAGCGCGGATATTTTTGAACATGGTCGATTCATTTTGGAGTACATGTCGAACGGCAAAGGCAGACAACTTCCGTACTTGGGCATCAATGCCAATGTGTTTGCCGGCGAAAACACCAAGACCAATACCTGTCTCGACTACTATTTCTACTCCTTCCAGATGGCATGCTCGTAATCGTAGTCGCACCATACGAATAAGATCGTCGATCAAACGTTTTTCGTCAAGCACCACAGGTGGCTGAGGCTTCACTGGATAAAAGTCCCTCCCATGAAACACTGCTGGCTTACCTGTGATGCGATCAAGCTCGAAAACATTTCTCCAATTGGTGATATAGGTTGTGACATCGTTGACATCGTGTTCTCGTCCAGCAAAGTCGACGCCTGTCACCGAAACGAGTTTAATGCAATTAGGCCAGTGCTCTTCGAGTGAACGAGGTAATATCTTCGCATCGAATTTCATCAAGATAGGACAGTCAGAAATTCGCACAACAAATTTCATGCGAAAAGCTTCTTCGCCATCTTTACTTTTTCCCTGAAGAGCTCGATAAAGAAAGACTTTGTCCATCCCTGGGGTAGTTTGATCAGCATAGACTGCAAAGGAATTTTGCCACCTTCTGATTTCTGATACAGTTATGGTAAATGAATCACGACCCTCACGAGGAAAATAAATTCTTGTGTTGGAATCCATCTTTGAGAGAGGTTTAAGCAGTTCAAATTCTCGTACACCAGATACAATGTATTTGCCATTATTATGGAAACCAAAATTTCTCTTAAGAAAATCTTCCATCTGGTTAGTCTCACGAACGCATTTGCCACTCATCGGCCCTTGTTTGTCCATAGGTGGCAGTCGACGTCTTAGATGTTCGAATAAAAATAGTAACTCTTCTTTGATTGTTTCGTTAACGCCAAAAATTTCACTTGAATATAAATTCCGTGTTCTTATTTGAGCTGGTAGATTGCTTGTATTAGATGAACGCAATGAAGCTTCTGGACCACTTGAATGTTCTCCTCGTGATCTTGATGCTACGATATTATCATTTTCTTGTAACTTGACAGATCCAGGAGCTCTGCTCATTCCTCCAGAGGTACGTTCTCCGTCTCGTGATACCTCCATTGGGTTACCTAGACTTGCAGAAGCTGTCAGTTTCGGTTTATGATGCACGAAGGGCTGATCTGATGTATTCTTCTCGGCGAGATCTATGCTGGCCGATCGGTCAAACTCTTTGTGTCGGTGTGGAAATTGTTCTTTTCCTTGAATCTGATCAGATACTGTATGGTCTCTTGGTGTATTAGTCGACCGAGGTTCACCCGCAGACTTACCTACTGAACCTAGTAAAATTACATAAATTTGTTTTTATTTGTTTTTTGGCGAGAGAAAATGAGATGAGATATGATTCGCTCGTGTCTGGAAAAAACGCTTATCAGGAGCAACTTTTTGACTTTCCAAAAATTTTCTTGTTGTATGCAATAAAAAGAAAAAGAACAACATCAATGTTCAGCGCGAGTGTTTTCAGAATGACAGATCAATACTATCTTGGAGACTCGACAAAAATACCATTGTTCGAGTCAAACGTCGTCACTAAGAAATGACACAAGCCTAACTTTGAGCTAAACTGTGGTTATTCTAGTTATTACATTGTTGATTTTAAACAATGGATAGCTGCTGTAAGGACCGATCGCAACTGTATTTTTTCAAACTATCGGTGACCAACGCTAATTCAGGATCGAGTTTTGATTTACATACAGAAGAAATAAAAAATTAGAAGCTCTGACCTGGATCATTAGTTTCCACCAAGAAGAGTTTGTCCCGAAGACCACTGTTGTGATATACTCGTTTCGAACCGTTAGTTTGATGGTCGACATCACTAGCAACATTTCTTAACACATCTGTAATTTCAATATTGGGCTTTGTAATGTGTTTTAACAAATTTTCCATTAAGTGACCGTTTTTGCCATTTCTCGTTTCACCATGTGTTACTTTGCCTTGACTGTTTGAATATATTATTAATGTTTGCGATGGGGCTGTCATAGATAATAAATTTTGCTGAGCATTAGCTTCTATAGGGCTTATGTACTTCCTGCAACAATCAAAGATGCATATGATAGCGTAACATTTTTTGCTAGCTAATGAGTCCATGACGTCGTCTATTAAAATAGCGTTGCTCATCATGTATTTGCTTTCACTTCCGCGTTGATCATAAGCGAGGTCAGATAGTAACAAATAATTATGATGTGCATATTGTTTGGCATGACCAGCAAAATAGAATAATATTAAATCAGTAACCTTAGTTTCCTTAACAAATTCTTTACAGCACTGATAGAACTCGACGCGATTAAGGTTAGTTTTTAGTGTTACATTGAACTCGATACTTTTGAGAGTTCGCTGGAAATCTTGAGCGTCGTGGATGCAGTGAGTTAATGGATTGGAGAAGTAATCATTAATACCGATAACCAACGCTCGCTTTCGTTGAGAGGCGACTTGCGAACCCATCATATCTGAAATTTGCTAACAAGCGTAGATGAGTCATTATAGAGAGTTATGTAACAACAAACGAACGACTCTTTGTCATTCTTCCTTTTTTTCTGCCTTTTGTACATTCTCATTTCCTTTACATTACTATTTAATATTTTTCAATACAAAGTATTTTGAAAAACTAAAAAGAGGTGGACTTGTCATGAAAAGATATGAATAACCAAGGAAAACAAATAACCTCATTGTGCAATGGCACACTATATTGGATGTATCATGCAGCAACTACTTCATTAAAAAAAAGAGAAAACAATAAAACGATAAAATAAAAAAGAATTCATTCAGCTCAAAGAATCATTCAATGTTCAAACAAAAAAATGATCGAACCTTACGAAAACAGTTCTTAAACAATGACGTTGAATATGTATGCAAGATATTGCATGTAAGCTAAAATTACTACTTGTGAAAAATAACTTACCACTTCTAACAAAATCATGCTCTCAGCACAATCTGAGCGTCTTGCTTATGTTTTCTATGGAACCGAAAATCGATGCTACGAGATTGAATGCAATAACGTCAAACCTGACTGAAATTCACCGAATATCTATCACAAGATCTGAAAATTTTGGAAAATGGACTCTATAGTGCACGTTGAAATAAGATACGTTGTAGACTGTCGATGAATGTACGAATAGTATATAATGAAGTGTGTAAGGTTTCTTTTGACTTTTACGAATTGCCACAAGTCGCTTGTGTGATTTCTGAATAATGTTCGAGACTCGTCGAATGTGTTGAGTGACATCTTTTTCCATTTTTATACCATCACGTTGCTTTGTAAATGACTGCCAATCATAAACCAAAAATGATGAATTGGCACTATCACTACATTAATTGAAATGTGTTTCGAAATACTACGTACTCACATCTAAAACTTGTATATAGTCACTATTCTTATTGTTGGCGGTTCAACTTTCATTTCATGGACATATAAAGAAATTGCCATTTGAAAAATAGAAAAATTTGTTGACAAACATTCGAACCAACGGTAATGATTTTATATTAGTATTTGTTACTCGATCGCGTACACTTTATTTATAAAGAATAGTCGTCATCAAACCGATAGATGCATGTGTTCGTCGAGAATGATTTAATATCAAAGAAAAGAATCAAACCCACGGTAAATGGCTTTTTCTGTTCTTCTTCTGTTGGCGTACCTTTTTCTCTTTTTTTTCTTTCTTCACAACGACGATTCGCGAGAAAATGTTTTGGTTGCAATGCAAATATTAAAAATGCCTATTATGATACGTGCTTGCATCGCACACAGAGCAGACTTTTTACATAAAACAACACCTTACCAAGTGCCTGAATCACAATATTTACCATATTAAAAATGCACCAAGCGACACTGTATCTGAGGCTAATGTGAGATATAAATGTGGGGTTCTAATCTCAGAAAAAAAAGTCTTAATTTCATGATAATAATGATGGTTGTGCAAGCGCAATTGGTGCAGTAATAATTCTTTTCAATGCTTCCATAAGCTTAGCATGAACATGATTGTCTACTTTGATCCGATTCAAAAAGAAAGCTACTCATGTTTCGAACAGCAAGATATCAGCAGTGTTGTTTACTTCTCTCGCTGTTAGTTGGAATTAAAAGAAAGAGTTTTCCTTTCGACAAAGCCAACGAGACAAAATTTTGTAATTATTTTATTCAGAGCGAATGTTTAATAGAACAAATATTTTTGTTCTTTTTCGACTTTTTTTACTATTGAAACGCTGGAGAACTTGTTGGTCCTGAAATGTACAATGTATGTAATAGAAATAACACAGCTACATGCTAGATCTACAGTACAGATAGATCTTAGAAAATTTCTACAATAAGAAATGAGTTTTCATGAATGTTAAATGATTTTTCAATTATTTCGAGACTTTTCGCTGGTAACTTTCGTTTAATATAACGTGTCAATATATCCGAAATGAATATACTTTGTGTGAGTCATATTGAAAAAACCTCTCACATGTGTATATACTCAATAAACCTACTGACTGTTTTATTAAAAAATGTATCTTCGAATTTTTCGTAAGAACAATAGCCTGTTTCTAAGAAAGTGTATATTAGCTAAGATGATAACTTGAGTTTTAGAAACCATGACATCACGAAGATTTAGGAACATACTCGATGGTTGAGGACATCGTTGTGGGTTGTTTTAATAAAGAACCAATCATTCCTACAAATATTAATAAGCAAAAATGGAAGAAAATCGTTGACTTCTGCTAAATAAACCAACATTTTCCAAGACTACGCGAGAATAAACCAATGCAACTCCGTTTTACGAACATCTCTGACTCTATGTGGATATAGAGTAGATTACACTCATACTCCCATTTACACATTAGCACTCACCTTATTTCGTGTTATCTTATATGTGCTCTGATCGATAGTATTCTTCCTGTCGGTTTTTATCTTCGAGGCTTGCTAGTCCACAAGTACGAATCGAAATGATCTTTCAAGTTGCACAAGTACATTGGAGGCCCATAAATCTCCATAGCATACAGTGAAATCGTCATCGCTGAGCGTCTGAAAGAGATGCGGAAGGCGTATGGATAGTATTACTGCATAGTGATAAGCTGAGTGTGACACTTTGGGCTACAGAGAGTGCGTGTAACTTTTATCGGTCATTTTTTTCCAGTACGTGGTATACATTTAGTGACTTTTGAATTCAATGATGTCAACCACGCAAATTCTACCTTCTTCAGAATTGAATGCTCAAAAAGCTCTGCGTGTAGCGATGCTATTGTAATCAATAATGAAAATAAAAACGAATCTTCGATCTTTCTCTATTCACATAATGGTCTTGAGTTCTAAGAAAAGTGTTTCAGTAGCAATACAGTCTTAGCAGAAGTGTGAAAATATTGAGCAGCATAGTACCAACGTAGAATGTCGATTTGAGAGATGCGTAGAGCAAGTTTAAAACAAAAATCATCTTCAACCATTGCTGTTTCACTATTTCAAATAGCGGTGGATAATTTTAAAACCATAGACTGTGATGAACTTTCGAGACTAACAGGTGAGTACTCAATTTTATAAAGGCTGTAGGGTGGACAACCTAGGCTTTATCGATACCGATTTGTTTCGATTTGAATAAAATGACTTTTATCGAATCATTCAATCATGAGATAAGCAGCAGAGAGAGAATTCCCAGTGGGAGCTCAACAATTTGACGAGGAAGTACGAAAAGCGATGTTTTTACGGATGACAACGTATTTGAGTTTGTATTTCAGAAGTGCTGTTGTAAAATGTATGCACTGATGTTTTCCACTTGAGTATATGATTGGACTACCTTACGTGTTACAGAATGACTACGTGAGTACTTTCGAATAGCAGAAGATGACAGGACAAAGTGTTACATTGTAATATAGAAGTCAATTGAACGTGGTTGGAAAGTTTTGAACGAATCGATTATTACCTAATCAAGATTTTTACTATGAGATGAATCGTGGCAAGACGTTGTCCGATGCCAAAAATGACCCTCGTGGTCCAGCTTCCTTGCTGGGTGACTTTAATACGTTGGGGAAAACATGTGCACGTAACAGTTTATGTATGCCGAGGCCATCAATATATCTTTGAGCTCCTTGCAAAATATTCAGACGACCTACATGAATCGGAGTAAGACAACCCTTGTAAAAGTAGATAGTTGGACTCAAGCCTGTTCGTGTTCCTTTTAGCTGATGTTTAGATAATAAATTGATACCAGTTGATTCAAGTAAAGCCTCGATACCCAATGATGAGATGGAGTCGGAGATGGCAGTTGTAGCTATTGCAGTTTGAATAATAAGCATGAAAAATGATTTAGAAACTCCAGAAAAGCATAAGTTGCTTTTTATTCCAAGCGCTTTAACAATGTGACAACTCGAAGTTAATTGAACTTTTTTCGAACTGGAATAAGTTAGATTTTTAAACAATTTAAAATAATATATCCAACAAAAAACTGACTATCATTCAATGTCACTAAAAACTGAGAAAATATTCTTGAAACTAATATCTATGTCAAAAAAGAAACAGTGTAATTTTCTTTTGAACGAACTTGCATAATGTAGAGATCTTCAATTCATGATTCTAGTGCACTACTGAATATTGAATTCGTAAAACTTTTACATTAAACAATATCTTGTTTTAACGAACGTGATGGTGGACACGGAGAAAAGCTTATCAGAAGAATTTGGTATATGCGATCCGATGTAATTTCATCTCTTCTTTCAAACAGTGACAACCATAGCTCTCTGTCTAGTTTTGCGTCAAAAGTTATTCAAAAAATTAACAATTTGTCTTTTTGGAAATGAATGTTAGTTATCGTTCCAAAAAGAATGGACCTATCACGCAAAAGTATTTCACTATTCAACCAATCTGGTAAAATCATCGTACTTGCAGCAGAAAATGCAACAGTGTATTTTAAAGAAATCTCCACTAGAGATACAAGAGAATAGATAATCCGAATCTTCTATAGAAGTTGACCAAAACCTATAATTGTTGAAGAGGGGGAAGTGACATATTCATTGCTAGTCATTAGAAAATTGTGAGTGAAAAGAAAACCATGACACGTACACTCACATACTCAGCATATCAATAGTATAGAAATGTAGCCCTTTCAATTCTAACTCGAAGGGTAGCAATGGCTTTTCTTCAGAATGTTCTAGAGTCGACATATATAGAACCGAAAAACTGAGCTCTCGTTTTTGCACATCTGTCACAATATAATTTGGCTTCCTCTTGTGGATAGGTTCCTTGAAAAATACGGACTAAATTGAGATTCATATTCAAAATAAAACATTCAATACAGTAGCGCATCTCACAAGTTTTATTCGAGTGTTTTATGGTTAATTGAATAGGGTGTGCGTTTTTGTTGTTTTTTTTTACGGATACTACACTCGCCAAAAGTCTATATTCTATGGGCAGAATATCTATAATACAATGGTTGAAAAAGATCTCTGACGATGTCAGACGATCGTGCTTGTTCTGTCTGTTTTATTTCTGTGGATCACGTAGAAGAGCTGGTTTAATTGTTTCGTTATATAACTATTGTATCGTTCACTAAATATTGTCTTTTAGAAAATAGTCCATAAAATAGAAATTACAAGTAAAATAGAAGAAACTGGTATTATAATGATGACAAAAATAAATAAAAAAACAACAATGAGATAAGTGTATAAATCGACAGTGACAGCCACCAAGAACATAATGACCCATGAAAAAATAAATAAAATCGATGAGCTAGACGATTGACGGTGATTATTTAACTGCTGGCGTCGAATCTTAGCCAAATTCGCAACAGAAAGCCGTTTATGTATACTGTTAATTTTATGAAAAAGTAGCTGACGAAAATTCATAATATTCAAAATCTATATTGTTATGCTTATTGTTGATAGGCAATGTTCCTATGAAAAAAATCAAAACTACAGTTGATCATAGATGTATTAAGTGTGTTTTTCTGCAAAGTAGCTTTTTCTTTCTTGCTTGCTTGACTAAAACATATTCTTCAGCAGCGATGGTAGAATGTTTTTCGAATAGTCAGAGCAAAATATATGAAGGTGAGTAGGGGATTATGAATCTGACCTTCATCAACATCCACATTTATACCTATAGCCTGAGAAATTTAGTTAGCTAAATAGTGTTTCTCGAAATAAAATTTATTTTTGGAAAATAATCTTATTTTGAATACAAAACCAAATAGCGCATCGTAAAACTCTTGATGAACGCTATAAAATTGCATACTCATGCTGAAAAATAAATATGTAATTATTGTCAATCATAGACATATATGATCTTTTCTACATGATTGTATCGTTAGTGTACCTACATTTCATTCTGAACATAAATACGATGTGAATTACTTTCTTTTTGGTGAGAGTATGATCTTCGTTCATTGCATACTTCCATTCTCATCCGTTCATTTACTGTTCGGAGATATTTTTATCTAATAGAGTGCAGAATCATCGAGACTTAAAGTTGGCAACTTTTTTAATCCGAAAGAGGTGAAAAGATTCCATCAAAATAAAGAATGTGATCGATTTGTAGTATTCAGCATAAGACTCAGCAATCTGTACCAAACTTACAGGTAGCATGTGAACACGAATGAATATTTTATGACATGAAACGGACAAGAGCTTATTCAACACTTACTTTCTGAGCTTTATCAGAGGAAAATTGATCGAAAGAGAGAATACGTAACAATACTAATTTTATAAATATTTCTGGGCTGTTAATATAATCGTGATAGTATTTCTCCACGCATACGAAAAATCCTACATTGCACGATACTGAATCATTATCATTTAAAAGAAGAGATTGTATAGTTTGTATTGACAGTTGAGTCATGCATGGATATTTTTCCCTGTGTCATTTTATCGATAAGAACGGAAAAAAGTTGTTTCTCCTTACTGACACAATTACTATGAAAATATACCTTTACTTTCCGATCTTCAACAACACTAACATGACGCATAACTCAGGACGAACATTGAAACAAGATGACAAACAGTGTATTATTTTTCTTCCCCCTCGAACTTTTAATGTCAAATGTTTGCAGAAACATCATGCGACAAAACGATTACTAGAAACAAAGCAGATGCTACTCTTTGAAAGCACCAAAGAATACTATTCTTTCTTTTCTTTTTGAATTATACACTATAGCAAGTATATTAAAACCACAAACTTTCATACGCAGTGTCTCATAATGATTTCACGATTGTTCGATTGAAGGTAACCTTCAGAAACACTCGATCTGAATTCTCTATTCCTGGCATTGTCGTGTAATAATGCTATTATAATCGAAGACTGTTTCATTAATATACCAGGATTATAATGAGAATAGAACTGACAATAGTTTGATTCAAAACAGACACAGAAGAATCGAACTTTTATTATTATTTTTGCTCTTGTTCAATATAAAATGCAAAAAAAAAGACTCTCACTTGACCATCTACAGTGGGTACCCCTTGGAATCGGTGTTTCATTACAAAAAATTATGACAATAAGAACTACCGATTCTAGGCTCGACTTTAAGTCTTGTATGGTTCTGCCATAAATATCAAGGAAAAGTCGATTTTTTCAAAAATAAAACAAAATCTAAATGCTTTTAAATAGTCATTTTTGAAAGTAGAAGTCGATTGAGTCTAAATAGAGTAAAATATAAGGCTGCATGTTTTCTCACGAGATACTAGAGACGTTTATAAAGATGCCAATAAAAGTATGCTTTGAGATATGCTCGAACAATCTGTATTCGACGAGATATTTTTAACTTGATTAACTTTATATTCACTTACAGAATATTATAATGCTGAATTTTTCATGCTGATGACGAATCTGAAGTCACATTTTTGACTTGGATGAACATAAAATATGTAGTATACTAATTATGACTCAAAATCAATAGATATAGGCATCATCGATCAACATTTGTAGTATGAACTAACTATTTTCATTTGTGTTTTGGTCTCATGAAGTAATATCTTAAATGATAAAGACTTTTGAGACCTTTTTAAATATATAAACAATATTTTCACATAGTAAGGTTGCATGTGATCAGAACCAAAATATTGGAGAATCTTCGTTTTAGCCATGCATAATTTCTTTTTCACGTATATTGGCATTATCAATGAATGAAGACTCAACGATTTCACTATATGTTACGCCATCTATTATGTAAACGCTGCTATGTTTGTTGAATGAATCTATTCGACAAACGCCTATATTCGATGAAAGTCTTGCATAATTTTGTTGATACTGTATCTTTTTCTCTAGTTATTATATGCGTGTAACAACACGTGAATACTCAATGATTCATACAAACTTGCTGTCATTTTTTCAAAATAAATAGTTGCTTGTATTTGAAACATATTCAGTCGTATTCGATAAGGAAGGCAAAAAAGCATAGGAGAGAGGTAATAAAGCACAGTTGTGTCTGTTTGACGGAGAATGAAGAGATGACAAAAAAAAGAATTTTCATTTACAGCACATCGATTCAGATGAAGAGTTAAAGATGGAATTGGAGTTGTTGCCTAACGAATTATTACTTCATTTATTCGAATATCTCAACAGTGTTCAACTTGTTCGTGCGTTTCATGGTCTTAATTCTCGTCTGAACAATCTTCTCGCTATGCATTTTCAATCGAACACTCTTGACTTTCGATCTGCTTCAAAAACTGATTTCACTATAGTTTGTCAGCAACATCTGGGATTAATTTTTGATTGGATTTTCTCACTGCATCTTTCTGATGACGACGAAACTCCACAACAAACAACTTGCTTTCTTTCCCATAATTTGACTCTTGCTCAATTCATAAATTTACAATCGCTGACATTGTCGCATATTTATTCTAAGCAAATAATGGAAGAATTGATGAATGAAATACGTTACTTGTGTCATCTTCAACATCTTCGCATGATTTCTTGTAACTTTCAATCTTCGAACTGCAATAATATTTGGCGTCTACCTAAACTAACTCATTTAAACCTAACAGCTCATCCAAATAACAGAGCAGCTATTTCACCAACAGAGACAATGCCATCCCTCCGCAATCTCTCTATTCAAGGTGAAACAATACAAGTAGCTTCTTTAAAATTACTTCTACAATTTACACCTTGCCTTGAACGTCTTTCTATAAGTCCTGTAGATTATTATCTTACAAAAACGCTATCATTCACTCTGCCATCGATCGATAGATTACATCTTTGCTTTGAATCTACAACAAATGGATTAAAATACATTTTGCAATTGGTGCAGACCTTAACTCACCTTACAATCTTGACAGCTCGGAACTATATAGATGGATATCAATGGGAACAATGGATAACCGATTATTTGCCAAAACTCGAAATATTTCAAATGAAGATGCTCTTTGTAATCAATGATTATACTAGAACTGAAGAAAAAGTTGATGAAATTCTTAATTCATTTAAGACTCATTTTTGGATTCACAAACATCGATGGTTCGTTCGATGTCACTGGAGTCGGAAACAGGAATGCAAATCATGGTGTCTTTATACATTACCATATGGCTTTTCGTCGTTTGATGTTTACGCAAATATGGAAATCAAATCGACTAGCCCACACGATGACGACTATCATGCGTATGATCATGTGCAACGTCTACATTATAACTCATGTTTATCTGAAACTTTGTCTCTTTTTCAGTTCCGAAATCTTCGTTATCTTGAATATCTACCAATATATAAAGACAGCTTTTGTTCTAATGTACGAACAGATCTATTGACTTCACTCTTTGTTTATTTATGCGATATTACTTTCAAATCTCAAGTGCAAATATTGTTCGATAGATCACCACATCTCTATTCTTTCCAATTACGTACGGACCGCAATCCACTTTCGTTATTCGATGAATTTACAAGTAAATCGATTCGTCAACTTGATCTTCACTCTCCTCATGCGTGTTGGAGTGAACAATATTGTACTATATTTAGTCAAACGCCATTGGGTCTTCAATGCGAAGTTCTTGCCATTGCAGTAGAAAATCGAACAGCTATACTTTGTTTAGTGAAGAGCATGAGAAATCTGCGTGCTTTAACAGTTTTCTCTCGCGATGATCCTTGGATTATGAAACTTGATTATGATCGAATTCCTCCAGAAGAAGATAGACATATCAAATGGTTGCAACAACGTTTGCCATCAACATGTACAATATCGAGAATTAAGTCACTCCAGAATAAAGTTCGATTGTGGATTCATTAATAAAACAAATATTTTATTTAAAGTTTTTTATCAGATTTTGGACAAATGGCCAAGATTTGAAATCTATCTGTCCCCCTATGTTTTTCGCTATTCTGGAGTCTTCGTTTTTTTTTTGAATGAAACGCCTCTTAATTGGCAAACAAAATAGATTATGTATCTATGGAAGAAAACCATTTTGTATTTATCTTTGTTGCATAGTTTCAGATGTCAGCAATATATAGATCCAAAAACGAAAACGCCAATTACACTTCTCATATAATACAGAAAGTAAGAAAATTGATAAGTGAATATTAATTTCGTCACATGATATCATTGATACTTGTTTACAGGTGTGATGCTTTCGTTTCTGATTCTTTCTCTATCGATGTATTTTACTATTTTTTGCTCTTACATCATCAAAATAACGGCACGTGAAAAAAGTCTTGTCGATCTGAATACTATAAATTTCTGAAATAGCCATGTCACCTCCTATTCAAACCATTTTGTTATTCACATGTATTATTTTCGGATTGGTAGTAAAACTATTAAATATAGTGAAATTCATTTATATGATTTACTGTCAATAGAAGACCTAGATTTTTTTGATATTAAAATGTGGGGTGTGGCATTATCACCTATTTGGTGACATGCTGACTTTTATCGTAACTCTCATGAATATTATATTCTATTGGACACAGGTTCTTGACCGAAAATTGCTCTTACTATGGAAGACAACGATACACACCTAGTGTACAAGTTACTTAAGGAAAAGATGAAGGTGACGCAATGATTACATAATTCACTGTGATGTATTATTCTATACCAATCCATCATTTATTCAATGGATGTGAAACACATTGAGTAATGCATAGAGATAGGATGTATTGACTTTCTGTACATATTTTCTCCATTATTCGTAACCAACAATTAATCTCTCGCATAAAAAAAAACTTTCTCATCGATGAATAGAGCTCATGTTTGTTCTCTTTTCTATTTTCAGTCAGACTATTCCATTAATACATATTATGCTTTTTGGGTGTTAGTGCCGCTGAGTACTGGATGCACGTGAGGCTTGCAAATACATTAATATTTCATGTACTCTATCGCAGTTAGATTTTTAGTGAGGACAGAAGGGAAGCTTAATGGCACTTTGCTTAGTCAATAATAGTTGGCTTTTACCGTTCTTTTACCTCTAAAATTTATGAATCATTGTCCGTGCAACATGTGACATGACGTCAGTTTACTTCCGTACGTCAGAAAAAGTGATTGCTACTCACTGTCGAAATTATTTTGATGCATGACAATGCATATGCAACGAAGGAGCTATTCATTGGTAGTAAAGGAAAGTCTTTCAATCATACGCCAACACCTATACGAACTGGTTTATCATGATAAATCGAGCGAACTCGATACGTATTTACACGAGAGACCTCGTATGTCCAATATTTTTGCTGCGGTGAATCGATTAAACAACGAGTACCTTAGTCTACTGATGCTAGCAAGTTTACATGGATATGACGCCGTCGTACGTGTCTTACTTGCTCATTGTCCTGCTGATATCAATCAAACTGAACTCAAAGGACGTGTACATAGCATCAATGGGGATTTAGTACATAACGCAACGGCTCTATGGTGCGCACTTGATCGAGCTCACTATGTTGTAGCAAAAAGTTTGCTTGATCTAGGTAAAGCTAACGTGAATAACGGTCCATGTCATCCACTTTTAATTGATGCTATCATCAGAGAACGATTCGACATCGTTTGCTTCTTGGTTGAAAATAGTTATGCTGATGTTAATGAAACAGTCACCAATAACCAGAGCAAATGTAGCAGTCTTATGGTAGCCGCCGCCAAAGGCAATACACAGATCATGACCTATCTCATAGAAAAAGGCGCTAAACTTGATTATAGAACTTGTATTCATGAAAACACACCACTTGTTGTTGCCGTTATAGAAGGTCATCTAGCATCAGTAAGATTACTATGTTTAGCGGGTGCCTCTTCTAGTGTAAGAAATCGTTATGGAAAGACTCCATTGATACTAGCAGCTGAGAATCATCGACTAGATGTAGTTGATTTTTTACTCGAATATAATCACGATGAAACAACCTTCGATGAGCTTGAACTACTTGCTTCTTCCTACATGGTCTCCAACAGTGGTGATGAACGTCAGCAATCTGAATGGATGATAGGCCTTTTGCGACGATCAATAGAAAGACGTGTGCTACTCAATATACCAAAAAAAGTTACTCAGTCTATTGCTGCTTATGACTTTCATAGAGAATGCCAGTCTCTCGATGATCTGGACAAGATCGGACACGACAACAATCGTCTATATATTGAGGCATTACTTATTCGTGAACGTATTCTTATACTTGAAAAAAATGAATTATTGTTTGACCCATTACTCAAGAGAGTAATCCTACTTGTCGAAAGGAACGAGTTCGATCGTGGCCTGCATTTAGCATTTCATACATTTAATCTGTATCAACAAATGAAACTTGACACAAATCTTCATCGCTTCGTTTGGATTTTCTGCAGAATACTAACTGCACAAGTGCCTTTCCCTGTTGATCATTTCTTGAAGGCATGCCATCTGATCTTTGAGCCATCGCAACAGGAAATGAATGCAAGCAATTTAAACAATGCACTGTATCTAATAGTCATTGCAACCAAGGTATGAAGTAGCTTGCACACAACTATTGAAGAGAATTTAAAAAAATACTTGTCGTGAATGTCAAATTTTCTGTTTCTAAAGTAATCTTTGATGATTTGTTTTCTATTCATTGTAAAGAATTCTATCATGGAAAACCATTAAGCTACTATTTAAATTCTGTTTTAGGTTCTTGAGCAAAGAACAGTGAGCAATACAGATCGTCGTGCTATCATTCAATGGGTCCAAACTCTATGCCGCCAGCAGCGTACAACACCAAAAGGACAAACCCTATTACATCTCTGTGTCGACTCAGGAACAAGTCACAATATAAACTATCGGTTAGCGGACATCAGACCCCTAATTGTGTAAGTGACGTTGAATATGATTTACAGTGAAAGAATAAAAAATTGTTTCGTCAGATCAATAGCTTAATCTATGAAAGTAGCTTATTTCTTTATGTACAATAAACTGCTGAGCATCTGCAATTTCTGTTTTCTAGATTTCCAAATCTATCTACTACGAGACTTCTTCTTACGTACGGGAAACAATGGATTGATTTGGATGCTATCAATACAATAGGATGTGATACTGCCCTACACGTGATTTCTCGTTGTTCGAAACGAGATACAAATACAAATCCGGTAGCGATTGTCGAACTACTAATAAATGCAGGAGCTCATGTTGATTGCGTTAATCAATATGGTGAGACACCACTCTCTGTAGCTATCCGAAATGAAATCAAAGACTTTTTACGACTGAAACAAATTCCATCATCATTGAAATGTCTTTGTGCACGTTTGATTGCTAAACATCAACTAGCCTATGAATGCGTATGGCCGACACAAACACCATTGAATACTTTCGTTCTGTTACATGGTGGTTTGGGACGTGAGCATTCATGTTCAGAAAGCGATTCAGTGTCAGAAATTGATTAGTATGATAGCAACGATATGGATTTTGATGGCTTACCATCTGACTAATTCGACATATAATTGAATTTTGTTTGTAATGAATAGTAATTAAATATTAACAAAAATTTTCTAAATATCACTCATTAAGAAAAATGCAATTTTGTCATTATTTAAGAACTATAGGTGTTTGAAGTACCAAGTATAAATGCTTATCCAAAATCTAATATAAGTATAACAGTTTATCGCAGTCTTTCTCACTAACAAAATGCAAAAATAACACGTGTTCGTGAATTATTTATCTTTAGTTGATCGCAGTTCAGTCCAACATTTATCTAAATAAATAAGTTTCAGTGCTATGTAGAGTAAGAGGACAGCGTAAGTCCATCATATTTTCTATTTATCAAACGTCCACTATCAACTGTTGAGTTTCTTATACGAAGAATGACAACGACATTTTTGCATAAAAGATGCCAACAATGTCATATTTCAAATGAAATAATATGAAAGAAATACCGAAAAAGATTCAATATAGAGAATGGTATGTGATATGTGAATTATATACTTGTAACGTAATTGATTCCATAACTTAGATACCGAGTTGACCAACACTTTAGTTGTCAGATTTCCATCATAAGTCAAAATCATACAAATCAGTTTCGATTGAGAGATTTGTAATGATATTCGTTCGTTTAGGATAATTAAATCAAGCATTGAAAATTTATCGACAGTCAACCGCATAAGAGGCTAGTACAGGCTTTGCTAGATCCTCACTGAATAGTCATCCTATTAACAAAACATACAAGATGCATAAGCTGAATATTTTCGAGATGGCTCGACAAAGCATGCAGATAATTTAATAAAATTAACATTGGTCGACAAAAAAATAAGAATTGAAACATCCAAGTTCAATCTGTATTTTATTGTACATGAATGCATCTTTGAAAATAGCATTATTCAAATTATAAAACTAATTATTATTTCGATCCAAGAAATAATAATTTGATAAGAAAATAAAACATTGGTCAAGGGTGGAGCTGCTGGTAAAGAGAATATCAATATCGACACCTAAACCCAGACCCACATTTACTTTTTTTTTGTTTATAGAAAGAGTTAACGACATTTACACACGTATCAGCCATCACTTTTTGCGAATGAAAGCAAGGTTGATAATTGTGGCTCTAACAAGTAACGTTTAATTCTCAGTTCATCCATCTCGAAAACGATCGAATGGGAATCAGATACATAAACATAGTGTATGTAACATGTGGATTGGCTAATATAATTGATACGAACTATAAGGCTGAAAGCAGACGAATTTTAGAGCAAACGAAAAGCAAATATCCCAGTGAAAAATGTTTGATTAGAAATCCGATTTTAGTGAAACAAAATCAGGATTGTAATCGATTGAATGAATTTCCTTTGTGAGGAAACAAAGGAAATCTATTTAATCGATTAAAATCTTGATTTTGTTTCACTAAAATCGGATTTCTAATCAAACATTTTTCACTGGGATTAAAATGGAAAAGAATACCAATGTACAATCAAAAAAGAAAATTAAGATATTTTTTCGTTCTTAAGAGTTCAACCTCTCTATTTATTTTTTGAGAAAGGTTAATTGCAAAAATAATGTGAAACGAACGATTCTTTGAAATACGGAGGTTGAAATCAACCTAGTATCACGAGAGTGACGCATGAAAGTTTCATACACTGCAGTGATATAATACAAAAAAGCACACTTCAAAACTGCATAGATAATGAAAATAACATTTACTCTCTAGATCATTTCATCGTAAAAAGAAATTTATCCGACGAAGAAAAAACCCGAGCAGAAGACGCATTCTATCGTAGATAGAAAAAATCAATTTGTAACCAAGTCCAGTAAATGCAAAAAGAATGTGCGTTCTCATGTATCTCGATGGCAATAGCTGTGCTGAGTTACTTTTCTTTGAAACGAAACTTTAAAAAAGCGTTGAGTTTCGTTCGACGATTCGTAGAGAGTAATTTTTACCCTTTTATGAGTTATCTAAAGAAATGATTGCTGTTAAAGATAAAGTCAAAAAATTACCAAGCAACATAAGAAATGAAATACAAGCGAAATCGTAAATAGAGTTCTCGCATCAAACCAATGAAACACATATAAATAAAAGAAAAGCCTTTTGGATGAAGGCGCCAACAATTAAGATTAGCAAAGAGCAGAAATTCATAAGAAGCTAACTGATATGATCCGCGTGTATGACGGAGCAGTGAGTGAAAAAATGTGCACCTACTGGCTGATGAAACACGCATGAACAGCACAATAAATTGGGAAGAGAGAAACAAAAATAAGCGAGAGGCTGGATGTGCCTGAAGTATGTTACTATGGATGTGTGGCGAACAAGACACTCACATCGGCACTATTCTATGTCAATATATTCATCTAGAATTCGAACGAATATTTTCTGACTTTTTATTTTTGAGATAATTACGACAGAAAATGACAATTTTCGATGCATATGGCCTAGCAAATGAAAAGCAATGTTGAGCAAATATTAATGTCTTTCGTTAACTTGCTCACTATCTGCAAATTGACAAACAGAAAGAACTAGAAGAGAAAATGTTTTTTTTTTATTTGATAACTGAAACCAGAAGACATTACCTCCTAGCACAAAAAACAGTGGGTTTCTAGACTCCTAACTCCAATCTATGCATATAAAGGAATAGTTGAGCTTAGATATGCATCAATTCAAACTCTCAGTCGATTCCAATTTCTACAATTAACTAGAATCGGAATTGATGCAAATCTAATTAGGTTCAAAGCCAATACAAAATGTTACTCAGAACTGGAAACTAGAATTGAAAATAAGCAGTTACACATGTTCCTAGGATTCATTTTTGATCTAATATATATTTCATGACTGATAACAAAATATTAATACTCTTTAATTATTCACAAAGATAGTTTTATACATATGGGACAAGTACATTTTGTGTTGGTCTTTTGTTTTTATCCATTGGTAATTTGACATTAGAACCTGTCGACTTAAAAATTTTTGGACCTGAACTCTGCTACTAATTTCAATGAATCTTTTAATCTCAATTTGATAACCGCTCCGAAGATGCAAGATACATTCTGCGATCAACATTATACAATTCTCATATAATGTCTAGAAGGATCTTATAATGATCAAGTCATAATCGATTCATACTTTTAGATAATAATCTGTTAGACGATAGGTCCTTGACTACAACGAACTTGACAGGCTCTAATATTGAGTTTAGATTTAGACAACTGAAAGAGAAGTTGAACTATTCATGAAATAAGAGACAATTATTAAAATGAAATTTCATATAAAATATAAGATACTTTTATTTTATACCAAGTGAAATCCAATTGATCAAATGATGACTATTCTAAATTTTCATTCAAATTTTAGTTTTTCGAAGTATTTGTAGTAGCAGTTAGAATATTATTATTCTAATCAGTGAGGCGAAACAATATGCCAATGAATCATGCTGTTTTTATTTTTATCTTCTCTATCCAAAAAAAAAAACAACAACTGAAAAAGAAAAAACACAGAACTGATCTATTAGAAAAAGTGTTGTTTGTAATAAGGTGGTTTTCCACTTGGAGGTAAATCTTCTTTACGACGTTTCATTTTTTCATTTAATGGAATATAATCCGCAAGATCATATTTCCAATTTTCAGCAAGATATTTATATGATGGCCAATTTCTAACATCACTCATTTCTTCATCACGTAATTTTTTATCAAGATGTAATGAACGACGTGGTTCCATTCGATTCCAATGATAATGTTGACGAGCTAATTCAAAATATTCATGTTCACCTGATGCACGAACATTTTCAAAACTTTCATCAGCAATTGCTTTATCTTGTGAATGCATTATAATTTTTGATTCATTTTCAAAAAAATTTAATAATTCATCACGTTCTTCTAATAAACGAAGACGTTCAATTAAATTAAGTTTTTTTTGTTCAATAACAAAACGATGAATTTGATCATCAAGTTGTTCTTGTCTTTCACGTGTCCATATTGATATTTGTTGTTCATGTTTTATTGTATCATTTTTATCAGCAAATGCAGCTATTTCAATAAGATTTTTTTCAACAAATTCTTTAAGATTTAATGAAACAATTTTATTTTTTTCACGAAGTTGTGGTAAAAGTTTTTCCTATAAAATAAAATTTATTTATTTTCATAAGATAAATGTTTTTCTCTTTTTTTTTTTTATTATACTTTAATAATATCACGTGCAGCTTCAGGTATTAATTCTAAACGTCGATAAGGACTTTGAGGTAAACGTTCTTTTGCTTCAATTGGATCATAAACATATTCATCAAGTTCTTTTTCCAAAATTTTAACCTAAATCAACGTAAATAAAAAAAAAGCAGAAAAAAAAAGTTCTTCATTTACAATTGTTTCATCAAGTTGTAATTTATCATTATCTAATATTGTTTGAAGTGTATCACATATACGACCAAATTTTTTATAAAGAATATTTCCCAAAATCTAAGAACAAAAATATTTTTTTAAAAATAACAAAAAATTTTTTAACTATTTCAAAAATTTTACTTGTAATGAAATAATACTACTATTATGTGCATCTCGACTTAAATAAGCAATTGTTTTACCAAGTAATTTACGTTTATCAGTTAAATCAAAATGATCATCATTTGTATGATTACGAACAAAATGAACTTTTACTTTAACCTAAAAAGAAAAAAAAAATCAACATAATAATAAAATATTTATTCAATTAACATACAATATCTTCATCTTCTTCTTCTACTTGTATACTTTTAAAATCTTCATCAGTTGCTATTAAATAATAATTATAACATGCATTTAAACCAAGTGCACGTGTTAATTGATCATCGCCTTCATCTTGTAACATCAAATTTGTACAAACTTCTGCAGCTTCTATTTTAGAAGATTTTTAAAATAATTACTTCTAAATAATAAAACAAAAAAAAAATCAGTTGAAATTTACCTTTATATTTTTTTTCAAGTAAAAATGCATTTAATAAAAGATTAGCTGAAAATCGATCAAGAAAAATTCCATATTTAACCTAAAATTAAATCATAAACTTGATGAATATTTTTGTTTTTAAAAAAATTCTTATTAACTTTATCATGTAAAATAGGTAATAAACGTTCTTTTTGACCAAGATCAAGATAATTACGAACAAGTGAATAAGCTAATGAAGGTTGAAATTCAAGAGCTTCAGGTGTATGACGAAATCTAAATAATAAGCCGAGAAAAAAATTTCGAAGAAATATTAAAAAAAAACAGAATATTTTTTCTTACTTTTCTAAAATTGTTTCTGTCAGTTTAAGATCTTCTGTCGTTTCGACATGAGTCAGTTTTGCTGCCAACTAAAAATTTTATATTAGTAAGCAAATATCTTCAAATATAGAGTCGAAAATTTTTTGTCCCAAATGAACTCTATCTCATATACATGAATACTTACAATTTCAATATCGAGTGAACTAACATATTTCTTTCGGTTTAATTTATCTTCAACATCAATCAAAAGTTCACCTTTAGAAAACAAAAGAAAAAAAAGAATCAAACTCAATTTTATATTATCGACAATATTAGTTCATACATACTAATATTTGTTTTTTGTAGAATTTCACTTGATAATGATTCATCCCATTTATCAAATGCTTGATAAGCATCTGATAGATACATTCGAACATCTTTTAGAAAAATAAGAAAAAATAAAATGAAATAAAAAAAATTTTTTTTTTTTAGTCAATAGAATTTCATTCTTACTTGAACATAAAAATGATCTTTTAATCGCATGATGCGATCCTCTAAGTGTATACTGAGCTAATCGAAACATAGTTTATTTATTATTAATTATCATCTAAATAAAAACTATTTGTTTTCATCTTAATCAATAATTATAAATTAGTTAAAAGCACAAAACAAAATAAAAAAAATTTATTTCAAAACAATAAAAATCATGATTAAACAATTATAATAAAATATAGTCTATTTTAATATCTGTTGATTTGCTTGTGAATAAAAATAATTCAATTTTTGATTTTGTTCATATAATCGAAGAGTTTTGTCCATTAATTCAACTGAGAGACTTTGTATTCTTGACCATCTGTTTGAATTCAGAATGAGAAATTGATTCGAATCTTCAACTGAAGCCTAAAACACAAAAAAAAATATTAATTAATCATCGTATTTTAATGAACAAAAAAAAATAATAATAAAGTTCAAATACCATTAATTCTTCATTAATAATCATTTTACAAATAATTTCATGTACTTGTTTTATTGATAATTCAAACATGTCAGCTAAATTTGGTATTGAAATAGAATCAAACATCATAGTATTCGTAATTAAATATATACGTAATGATTCTTCTTTTATTTTATTAATAAGCATTTCGAACACTTTTGTTCCTTGTGGCATTAAACTCCATATCTAAATACATATATTTTGAATAAAATTTTCATTCTAGGAACGTTACGAGGAAATTTTTTCAGATGTCCATGCCTTTCTTAGGTTTACTTGAGAAAATCAATTATCGAATTCGTACTTAAAATTTTGTATAGAGAATGTATTGGCTAAGAGTAATTTATTCTTAAAATTTCGACGTTTATTGATATAATATGAATAACTAATGTCAAAAATACTTCTATCGATCAACTTACTTGTTTATTCATTTTATTATTAATTAAACAGTTAATACATCTATTCCAATCGCCTATTTTCAATGCATGACTAGTTGCAATAATATGTTCACGCATTGTTTCCATTGATTCAAAAATTAGTTGTTTTTCACCTTGATTCATTACAATATGAAAATGTTTACTCATTGATTGTTTATCTATAGATGAAATTTCAATAAACATAGCTGATATTAAATAAATACATTCAATTAATTGTACATTAATATGCATATGAAATGGTAATAAATATTGTTGTTTATTCATTTCAGAATTATTTCGAATATTAATATCTTGTCCTAATAATTCTTTCATACGATTTGCTGGTTGTAAATTCATTAATATTTGATATGCTTGATGTATTTCACCAAAACGAAATGCACATAAACCTAATTGAACCATTGTTCGATTATATAAAATTTGTGTAGAAATATTTGAATGATATATTGTTTCTTGTATGTGACTCATTAATATTAAATTACGTGCTTCATTATAATTATCATGTAATGATAAATGATAAATATGATAAAGATTTGCTTGTGTACGTACATGATTTAATGTATTATTTGTATAAATATATTTACAAAGACGATCCATTAATGAAATCGAAGATTGTTCTGATGTTTTATCATATTTATAATAAATATGTTCCATAACACATAGATAAATTGTACATAAATGTTCTGGTTGAATAATTTTATTATTTTCATGAGATTTTAATTCGAAATAATTTTTTAATTGATTAATTATTGAAAAAATACGTAGTTCATCTTTCAATCGTTCGATATAATTTTGACTCTGATGATCAATATTTCGTAAAATTTTTTTAAATTCTTCATTCATTTTCACAATAATGATTATCATATCATCATGAAGATTATACAATAACGATTCTTCCTATATGATAAACAAAAAGTATATAGAAAAATCCAAATAAATGATGTATAGTTAGTTGCACGCTGAATATTACAGAAAATATTAGAAAGATAGAAATAGGAATATGATGTCTAAATTCTTTTGTTTTCGAATTTCTACCGTTTTCTCAAGTGTTTTAGCTGGAAATGGAGTCTTTCCAATCGAATTCATTGACCTGCGATTGGGCATGATTATCATAATACTGTTTCCAACTTCCTAACATTGTATAACCATACAATGATATCTTTCCTCTGAAATTATGAACCTAAGAATGTAATCCTTTTTTTTTGTTTACCTTTAGATATTCAGTAATATCTATATGATTATTGTCAGATATTAATGTTACTAATTCTTCAATACAATCAAGAATACTAAAAAAGACAAAAAGAAACAAGATGATAAGAAGAATATTTATTTCTTTTTTACCGTGTCCATATTTCGAATTTTGAATATTCATTTTCTTTTTGATAATAATCAAAACTAATTGTAATTTGTATTAATAAAATTTTCATATCAATTTCAACAGTTAAATTTCGTTTTTTAACATATTGTCGAAGATTAGTTAAATATTCGAATTGATCATAATAATTTGTAGTATGTTTACCACACATAGAAATAATTTCATTTAATTTTTTCAAAATTTCTTCATATGAAATTTCTTCATCGTTATTAAATTTTTCAAGTTTTGGAATCTAAATTTAACAAAAAATATTATAAATTTATAAAGAATAAATTCATAGAATTTTACATCTTTTTTTAATCTTTTTTCATCGGATAATTGAATAGGTTTAGGTATTTTTGTTGGTCGTTTAGTAGTAGTTTTATTTTGACTATCAGGTTTTCGATTTAGAAAATAAAAATATAGATCAGTTTCTTTTAAATTGGCGTAAGATTGATTTAGTGATAATTCATCATCACTTGAATCACTTTGATTATCCTGAAAGAAAATACTTAATATTTATTTTTCATAAATATTTTCTTACATTTTCTTGTTTCAAAGTTATTTCTTCTTGATCTTCATTAATTGATGAAGTTTCCTTGATTTCAACTACATCATCATCTAGTTTCTAGAATATAACTATGAATATATCAAACAGAAGAAAATTTCAATAACTAACTTCACGATATGCATTTATTTGATTTTGAAATGATTCTACTTGTACATATTGACGAAATTTTTGACGAAATATTTTCAAATTATTTGAATTCGTTTTTTTGAATTCATTACATTCATCTCTCTTATTCCAACACTATCAATAGTAAAAAAAAAAGCAAATAGAAGAATAAAATTTATGTACAATTGATATTAAATACTTCATTAATAAAATCTTCAAGTTGTACCAATATTTTTATATAAAATCGTGATATTACTAAAAACTAATATCAAAATAATTAATCTAATTTTTTTTTTTTTGATGTTGTTACTTTTTTCTTTTTCTATTATTCGACGAGCTTTATCATATACTTTGATTAAATTTACAAAACCTATGTATACAATTATCATAAAAATAGAAATATAATTCAAAGAAAAAAACATACATTCATAAACTTGATTAATATCACGTATAGATATGACTTGTTTGATTGTTTTAATATTTTCTGTTATTTCTTCATATCTACAGAAATAAAATAAAATTATTTATGTCATTCTTAATATTTTAAAATATGATTACTGTTTATCTTTTTCACTTCGAACGATACGTTTAGCATTTTCTTTATCATTATTATTGCTAATAAAATATGATTTTGTAAAACTGAAAATAATATCAATATAAATAAGAAAAAGATTTACTTTCATAAAAGAAACACTTACGACTTCGTTGTTTGAATTTTTATTTGTTGTTCATCATTACTGTTTTCTTCGTCTGACGAAGAATTTTCGTCTGCAAAAAAACGATTTTTATTCATGACTTATTTTTAATTTAAATAAAAATTCATCTTACATTAGTTTTTATGTTAAAGTAATATAATTTTGAAATACATAGAAGACTTTTCTTACATGCCTTTGCATCCTAGTTATTTCTACTAATAGTTTCATTGATACGATTAGAAATACGAATCGACATCCAAAGATTGTTGTTTAGATAATTTCAATAGAGAGCGGTAGATGTCGATGACAATCATATGAACAATATTTTGTTCACTTCAACTAAATAAATGCATACCGATCAGTTTCAGTAACTAAATATCAGAAATCGATAAAACGTGAAACAAACCTATAATATGTAAAACCTTTCTATTGTGAATGCTACCAGGACAATTTTTATGAAAGTGTTCACTATGCAGAAATGTTTAGTTTAGAGAGTTGACGTATAGTTTGATGTGCAATGAAGAAAAGATTTCAATAAACCTGCTGGTTTAATATTCTTAGATTGTTTATTTTCTTGTTCATCTAAAAAATAAGAATTGAAAGATTTTGCAATAACAATGTAAATTTTATTTTGGAAAAAAAACTCTTTAAGAGTATTCGTCTTTCTTTTCTAGGTGAAATTCAACTAAGATGATTGTCTATCAGCAAGCATTGTCATCACTGGGTGACAACAATTGAGAAGTACGGAGGTCTCTACTCCTACCGAAGGAGTACCCTCATTTTTTCTAATTCATTGAGAAAAATTTATGTGAAAACTTAACAAGCAAGAATTTAAGAAATCAAACTCTGTCAAATCGTAGTGACAAGTAATGATTACACATTACTTTTAATTCGAAATCTTGAACAAATAAATATGTTGGCTAAATTTAAACTGTAAGGTTTCTAGGTCCTAATACGTATTACCGGAAAATTTCAGCGAAGTCGATTGTTTTGAGGCTAAAATAGGTTTCTGAACACTCAGTCTCGAGAAGTAACCATAGGAGTACTATTTCCTTGATATTTAAACTTATTTGCGAATGAAGACATTTCGTACATGACACTATGGACTCATTTTATTAATCTTAATGCAAATGTTCACTATCTTATATTGTTTTGTTTGGAATTTTGTGAAACTTATTTCGTTGTGCAGAGTCTAGAAGAAAAATCTTAGAAATCGATATATGTAATCATAATCTCGAATAACCGGTTTACTATTAGATTTTGCAACTAAACTGCCGATGAAGATTTCGATCTTGTGCTGTGTTGTCTGTATATAGATAAGAGAAAAAAAAGATTCTTTTTTGTTTTGTTCTCGTTCTTTTTGCTTCCTCATCGTCAAAAGGCCAGCAACTCTCATTAAAAATTATCAGATCTTGTCAACCAACATATGGACCTCTTCATTGTATATTTACTCTTGGTTCTTCACGTTTCGTTTTTTTTTTCTTTCTTTGAGATTACGGTAAATATTTGTGCATTGGCTTTGACTGACAAATCCAAATGGTGAATGCTACTATTATTTTTTTATTCTCTGATAATATTCAAATAGAACATGAAGCTTTATCGTAAAAATACAAAGAATAAAAAGATTTCATTGTTGAAGAGTATTGACATGAAGAACGTCGAAGAAATTATTTGTGACTTTTTTCTGTTATTGTTCATTGAAGTGCATCCATACTTCTTTTAGTAACCAGTATAAGAGGCAAAACGAGGTGGAACAGTCGTGATAATTTTTTTTCTTTTTTAGATCATTATATACTAATGGAACGCAACAATGAAGCGTACATGCCGCACAGTGTACCAAAGTTTTCGGCTACTACGTTCAATAATGCAAATTTCGGCATGGAATATTTCAAATCAATTGATTGTTTAGTTGTCAAGCATATGTTTTCCTGTATGGAAGGTAAATCAATAAAAATAATGATATAAACAATTTCTTTTTCTTGTTGTGATTTTTTTTCTTAGCATGGACTGGTATTGCAATGCAGGCAAAATATGACATTTATAATCAAAATGGTGAAAAAGTGTTCTATGCAATTGAAGGTAAAACTAATTATTTGATTGATGTCATGAATATATGTTTTTATTAAAGAATCAACCTGTTGTCAACGTGTGTGGTGTACAAATACTCGTGCATTTCTTCTTCATATTCTTGATAATAATAACCAGGCTAGTGAAAAAAAATATTCCATTGATCTTATTTCGATTTATTAGGAATTGATTCAAATACGTCGTGAATTTACATGTTGCTCAGGATGTTGCTGGTGTGGTAGTTGTCCATCATGTATGCAAGAAGTCGTGGTCGAAGCACCACCAGGCAATGTTATTGGAATAATTAAACAAGAGTAATATTTATTATTCAACAAATCATTGAAATTAATTCATAGAATTTTTTTCTCATTTAGAGGTAGTAGTTGGCGAATGAACTATGTAATTAAAGATGCCCATGAACAACCTATATTAAATATCATCGGTCCATGTTGTATCTGTGATGGACCATACTCATGTTGTTGTGAGAATAAATTCACTGTACGTAATATTTCATTTAAAACTTTGAATAATTTTTTCGAAAGCAAAAAAGTTTATTTTTTCTGTTTGACCTAAAATTCAATTGAATCTTATTCAATATTTTATTTATAGTTATTTGGTAGTGATCGAATAACAGAAATTGGAGCTATTTATAAAAAATATTCTGGCTTTCTTAAAGAAGCTTTTACAAGTTCTGATGTTTTTTCAATGCATGGTGAGTGTATGGATTTATTTTGAAAAATTCAAAGACTAATTTGTGACATTGATAAATGCACTATTCATTTATGTTAAAATTTTGAATGGATTTTGTCACAAAAAAGTTGATAGAGATTTCGAATTTACACGAAATATCTTATATGAATAAGAGATCTGAATCTATTGTTGTCGTCATACTAAAAAATTCTACCACTTCTTGTGCTCAGAATTTGAATTTTACTTACCCAATCTTCGTTTAAATGGTCGAGAAATTCCTCTTTTATTATTGTAGTACCAATCAATATGGATGTCAAGGCGAAAATGCTCGTGCTTGGTGCTTTGTTTTTGATTGTAAGAATACTACTAGTAATAATCTTCATGTTTGCATTCTAATTTTTTTTTTCATAGGATTTTATGAATTTTTCATTAACTCCTCAACAACAAAGCTGAATGTTCTTTCATCAAACAAAATAACATTTTGATTGAAACTATCTAGGTAGTCAGGAGCTTCCGAAAACACTCGTAAACGTTCATACAATTTAGATTCTGTGTATGTAAACACAAAATATGTGCATACACATGCTTAAAACTTGCACTTTTGAACAGCTTTCACAACCACTTTTTCAGAAGAGCGTTTACATACGTTTTCTGAAATTCTTGTCTGCTTGAGTAATCATACTTTTTATGGTAATATGCACTGCTCGCTTTAGTATTTACTTCTTTATATATTCATATGTACGTAATGAAATCTATAAAGAAAATTGGAAAGAAGAATTTTGATTGAAAAATTCGATCGCAGGCATTATTATCACTCGTTCTAGTCGGACAGAATTATGTTTATACTGAAAATAAATGACAAATTCAATGGTTATGCATAACAAGTCCAAAGCTCAATAATCGTATGTAAGCAATGGATTTTAGCAACTACTGGAACTTATTTTTTTGAGATTTTTCAATAAAGCATTATGCATTTTGAGGTAAATCAAATATAAGTCCTTAGTGCATATTTGTATGCATGCATTGCGGAAGTGCTAAAATCTTGACTTGACTCAATTCATACATACATGTCTACAGTACGGGTATAGTTTTTCTCCTAACCGACACCAACAGTCACACATGTTTTAACACTTCTAGATCGTGAAATTTCATTATCATCTTATTCATACCTTGTATTACATACAGAAAGAAATTCAATTATTATCTCGATCTTCAAGTCGCTTACTGAACGGTGGTAAAATTTCATCGTCAATGATATAACATCATGCAAGAAGTTATATATCATTAAATACAATTATTTGTTGACCTAAAGCTTCAGAAAACTAAATAAGTTAGTCCTAAACACATTTAAATAATTCTTTCTAGTAGGTATATTTATTAAACAACTTATATAAGGAACAATATCTTCTTAGCAATCTTATAAAGATTTTCATTTGTTGTATTCAATTCAAATTCACCCACCCTCCGAATTTATATTTATGTAATAAGTTGATGAAGTCATTACTTCTGGAGGCGATGCTTGTCAGGTTGAAGTCAATAAACTTCATTAGAATACGCTTTAAGTTATTTATTTTCGAAATGTCGCTAGCAGATGTAATAGGACTATAACAACACTTGAATAGATTTCAAGAAATTGCCTTCCCAAGAATTACTTTTCCAGAGATTTACTTATACACCAGAACGAGACTTCTTATTTTAATCTCGTTGTGAGATTGTCAATAAAGATTTGTACATTCGAAAAATGATTTTTCAACTTCTCATTTAGTTACAAGAAGATTTTTTCGTGTTGTTCTTGTATTCATTTAGGTCGCTAACAATGAATAATTTCAGTTTTTTTAAAAACTTAAGCATACACTCAGGAAAATGTTTTTTTTTGTGTCACTTGAATAACGTTAATTTTTCAATAATAATTCAATATACATCGATTGTATAAAGTTTAGCTAAAATAAAGTTCAGAATCTAATGGTTTATGCATTTTTATTTTTCGTAATTATGTCACTAACGAATGACATTCCTCATATATGTAGCATTTAAAGTTTATTAAGTCAGTCATTTAAATAAATGAGATTGATGTATTGTACCTAAAGGTTTTGATTTTAAATTATCATAATTTTAAAGTCATGAATAAATACTTATGATTAAAAAACTATCTAGAATTATTAATTTTTTTTTAAAAACACAATCAAAATATTATCACATCCAAATAAGTAATCGATGTAACACCTTATTAAAAATAGCTTCAAATTGCTGCTCACAAAGAACGGTATTATGTTTTAACCATAGATTTGCATCTGTATTTAACTTTTCAAAGAACTGTCCAGTGATGCATAGACCAACGAGTTTATGTTCTTTGAATTCTGTTAATAAACATGCTACCATTGATTCACTCGAACATGATAATACAACTTCATGTTTCTGTTCATCGAACTGAACAAGTGCGCTTTGTACTGTAGATTCGTTAGAAATATTATCGTTTGAGATTTTTTTTGTGCTAGGTGATAAATGTGCTAAATTGACATACAAATCACGCAGTCGAAAGAATGTAGAAGCAATAATAGGTATGTGCTCTTCATTGAGTGTTACTGATGATGGTTTCGTTAGATTTTCGAGAATGGAAAGTGACGTAATTCGTGGACCAAGAAGATGTCGTATTTGTTGATTTTCAATGAATTGCCATAAATAATCAAAAGGTAAATCCAAGCGAAAAACATTAGATGCAGCATTGAGAAGAACTGAAAAATGGTTTAGATCAGAGGATATTGGTCCATGAAAAGCGATTTGAATAAGCCGAGATAATTTAGGAACATGAGGTATTGGACATTGTTCTGCTGAAAATAGTTAAATACATTAGGAAGAATAATATTTATATTTCAAAGTGAGAGCTGATCTCAGTTTGTAATCAAACATGGAGAATTGAGAGATATTAGTTTTTCTATGTCGTTGCCATTATATCTGTAGTAGGTCTCAATATACTATCACGTATCTAGATAAACAAAGCAGCACTGATATCGAATAGTTCCTAAAGCTGTAACTTGATTAATTCACAGTTTTTTTTTAATATTAACCATATACCGATTGTCGCACACCCATGCATCATTACTCACTATTGTTGACATCTTGAATATAGATTTTTATCTGTGCAAGAATCAAGAGAAGACTTTTGAATGTTCTAGAATAGTCTAAATCTTTCTGAGAAACACATCCAATGCCCATTGAACACTCCCATAGCCCATTACAATGAGAGAGAAAAGGGAGCAGTAAAACTTCAATTTAACACTTACACTCACTATGTAATTTTTTATGAAATTTTATTGACTCAAACGATGCTTTTTCATTCTACAATTCTCATGTTTCTTATGCAGGTTTGACAGATATTCATAGTCATTTGTGCGTCATTAATATCTGCTTTCAACGTACATACCTGTAACGGCATCATCAGTATTTCTCACGTAAAAAGTCATTTCTCTGACTTGACGACATTGTGATATCATTCCTAAAGATTTGGTTAAAGTAAAACTTTTGTCGATCGTTACGTCCAACTGTTCAACACTACTATCATAGCCAGTCATAGTATTCGTTTGGCATGACATTATTTTCTTGATGAACGTTGGAAATGAAATACGAGCGAGACGCCAAGGTAACGTATGCATAAACAAAAATGTATCTTTGTAGAAACATGTAACTGGATGAGATGTTGGCCATGAGGTGATAATTTCATCAATTTCATCAAAAGATATATGATGATAAAAATAAATACCATAATCAAGTTGTTGAACAGTGGAAGGAAGTACAGAAAGAATTGTGTCGCCTTCGATCAGACGTCTATCGTCGGTGGAAAGAAAAAGTGATAAATGCCGCACTATGGGTAATTGAGCAAATACTACACATAGTTTTTCGAGCATCCATAATTGCTTAGTAGATATCAGTTGGAAATGAGTAAGATAAAATAGAGGAGATAAAGTCAATTCATCAAAATATTCCCATAAACCCTCACTATCATCAAGTATTACGTCTAGATATTGAACATTAGGAACAGCATGAAAAAGAGATGATAAATCTACCATTGTTCTTAACTTGATACGCAAACGAAGGACATTGAAATAACAATCATCATGATGAAAATGTAAAGAACTTGATTGATCATCGATATATATTGTTGTGATTCGATGATTATTTGCTTGAATTAATGATCGAGCGACTGTTATTTGATTAGTTTTCTCAATTGGAAAGAGACTATATAGACGAATCTCAACAAGATAATATAAATCATGTAGAGCATCAAGAAAAGCAATTAATTGATTGTATTGATAGGAAACAAGACTAATTTTTTCTAGTTTAGGAAATATTATTGACATTGTCTTACCAAAATATTTAATAAATAAATTATCTTGTAAGATAGAATAACAACAATCAATGAGTAATGATCGAATTTGAAAACCAATTTGGGGTAGAATATTTATACATAAATAATCACTTGTTAAAATAGATGTTTTATGCAATGAAATATGATGACGATATTCAGTGATCATTTGTGTTATTCGATTGTTAAGTCCAGTGAAAGATAGGAGAATATCAGTACATAATAAATATTTACAAGTTTCTAAAAGAATCTCATCCGGAAGCATTTCCAACGTTGATTGACTACAAGAAGTTTCCATCTGAAAAAAACCGTTAGGGTCGATTGTTAACGAAAATTGTATGATGATATTCTAGAAATATGATATGAAGTTTTATAAAATTCGTAGGTATAAAACCTCGAAAATAGAATTTGAAATCATTCTTTGTTCATTTCTTTCGATACATCATCAAATAATACTATTTATTTCCATTTGTGTTTGAATAAACAACTACAAAACATGTGTGAAAGAAGTCTTCATGATATTTGAAGATTTGTAAAGTCTGCTATTTCTCTGTGGCATTTTTACATGAAACATCTACATGTATAAACCATATTTCTGTTTCTATTTTGAAAAATAAGTGTTTAGATATTGTCTAGAAGAATCTTGCTTATCAGTTTGCTTATCTTTGAAACATAAAAATATCAATTCACGTAAAACTGAATAGATAAACTCTAAAAGATCATCGCTTTTTGAGCAAACACAAGTTTAAACCCTATGAAGAAAACTATCTTACATTAAATTATCTATTTTTAATGTTAGAGAATAAGCGACTGGCTGATAACTACTAAAGCAAAAAAGATCGTTTACTTACACTTATTGTTTTGATCAGATAGAATGAAAGAATGTATGTTATTTAGAAACTAAGAAGTTTCACATGTTAGCATTGTCGAAAAACAAAACGAAAAATATGAATGTATTTGTTTTTTTGTATGCACGTGCACTTGCGTGTTCTATGTTTTGCGAAGTATTTAATCAAATATTATATGACGCACACACTGTTACTTGATGCTTCTCGTGAAATAGAAAGGAAGAAAAAGAAAACAGGAAAGATGTCGCGATCTGCATTATAGTCATCATTTGATCATTTCCTTGAAATTTTCGTCATGTGAAAAAAGATTTTTCAAAATCTTAGTTCGAATTCTTCCAAACGTCAAAAACTATTTCAACATCTATTGAATCTGTTAAAGAAATC
>CAJNOP010000039.1:766432-830325 GCA_905250075.1 Rotaria sp. Silwood1 | reverse complement strand
TTAGACACTTCATTATATATTCTTGAATAATCAAGAAATTATTAAATTTCTTTGCTATTCTTATATTTTTCATGCTTCGTCGCCCATCTTTCATTGATTATTTGTAGAAGGTCTCAACAAGGACAACATTTGATTCTGTTTTCTGAACCGCTATAATGAGTTATTATCCAATTTTATTTATACATCGAAGAGTTTAGATTGTTACAAAAAAAACTTTCTTAGCTTTTCGATCAAAACAAATCATGTTTTTTATTATTGGAAATCAAATTTATTTTGTAAATACATTTATGCAAAGCAACGAAAAAGAAATATTTTCTTGATAAAATTTAATACAAAGTTCGCTACCATCTTATTCTGTAATATACATAGGAAGGTTTTTATGCTATTCTTCTTCTTTGGATAGCGTATTCCAATCAATTTCCGTCGTTTTCACCAAAATTATCACACTAATAAGGGAATTTTTGCTGTCAATAACGACTAATTGATTCAAAGTTGGTTGAATTTGTTCACCATAAAAGAAAAAGAGTAACCATTTAAAATCACCATCACTATCTTTTTTCACTATACCCTGTTTTTCGATACCGTTTTTGTAATTTTATCTCGAGAGACTTTCATATGGTCTGTAAAATTGCTCGTCAAAGTAGGTGATAACGCCGAAGAAATATCTAACAATATTTGTGTAAACATTTTCATAATGTAGCAGATGAGTTTCACAAACTTGTATGTATTCATCAAAAGTGATGAGTGTTTCACCATTGTGGAAAAAGTCATGTGGAATCGCTAGTTCAAACCATTCAAGATCAACTGATGAAGAATGAACGATGTATTTGGTTATAAAATTTTATGTAACTGAATTTTTACATTCATTAAATAGGATTATTTTGATTTTAAGTCAAATTTATCCATGTTTGCATCATTAAATGCATCCGAACTATTTCACAGTTCATCACACCATTGTCTCCAGACTTTTTATTTAGTACTTTGAAAAATATTTTTTCTAATTCATGTTTAAAATTATAACTACATTTTAAGACAGAATACGTAAGAGAAAAAGCAGTAAGAAAATCTTCGTCATAGAAACATCGATATTTACCGACTACATTTCGACAAAAGAGTCCACATACATCTTTGAAAGGTCAATTCCAATCAGTTCGATCGCATATTAATAAATTTTAATGATAATGCAAATTCATTCGCAGTATATTTTCATCTATTCACATTTTTTTTAGAAGTCTTTTTCGATATTCATCGAATGAATCATTATTTATAAGACTTACGATAGCTTGTTATATATCATAACATAAGACTTCTTCCTTGAGTAATGATTTTCTATATTTTTCTGTTGAACTTTTAAATTTTTCGAAAGTACTTAGGGTAAACCAAAAGCTCGTAGAACGGTGTTTAAAGGACCTTGTCGGATAAGGTAACCTATTCAAAAATGAAAAACCAAATATACCACGTTGTAGAGCTTTTTGAGATGCGTCGAATGGTATATAGTAAATCCTGTTTTCATAAGACTTTGAAGGAACTAGAGTCAATTTACTGATAGACGACTATACACCCACACTCACATCCACCCATACCCACACTGACAAGATGACCGGAGATGCTACATATATGAGGTTGTAGCCCGTCAAAAACTCCGCAAAATCGTATGTGAGAAAAAATATTTTACTAATACTTTCGACTAATTCCAAGGACCACAATATTCAGTAACCTATCATACTTAGGTGAGGGTGTGAGTATGGGTGCGTAGTCGTCTACCAGTAAATTGACTCTAGTTCCTTCAAAGTCTTATGAAAACAGGATTTACTATATACCATTCGACGCATCTCAAAAAGCTCTACAACGTGGTATATTTGGTTTTTCATTTCTGAATAGGTTACCTTATCCGACAAGGTTCTTTAAAACCGTTCTACGAACTTTTTGTTTGCCCTAAGTATCTATCAATTTTGAATCTTTATCAACAAAACAAAAAACAATTTGTTGTGAAGAAAACTATGCTATCTATCTAAGTCTTTTTGTGGTCGATTAAAAATCACGTTTTTGTAAGTGTTCATCAGTTAATAAATTGTTACTGCACTCAGGTTGTGAAATTTCGACTGTTCAAGAATTAAGTGCCATCTTATTTCTAGAAACGATCGGCGTAGAAGTTTTACGACCAATCTTATCCTGTAAAATCTGTTTTCTTACATACAAATGGTATTACAGAACTAAATGATCATAAAGTATGTATGAAGGTACCACGCATATATAAGTTGAAGAAAACAGTAGAATAAATATCTGACGAAGAAACAAGCAGAACATGTATGTTAAATATGGTGTACAAGAATAGTAGCATTATTTTTATTCTTAGTGAAAATCGAATCGAATCGAATTGAAAATTAAGTGCGATCGACTCGACTCGAATCGATTGAAGATTTTCTTATTCGTTTCGCGCTCTGATCGAAATTCATATTGTGTTAAATAACGAAACAGCTTGTCGGTCTTGTAGTCAAATGTCACATAACTCGATTTACTCAGCTTCACCATAGCTTGGACTATAGGCAGAGGGTGAGCTCAGACGGGCTTTAGTCTTCGCCTCTTAAGGAAATAATTTCCTGTACTGGACGAAAAAATTGATTCTTTACTTAAGTTCCTGATTACAAACCTTGCCGTAGTCATACCTTTTCACTTTGTTACTTTCTAACATAGAATGAAATATGAAACCATTCGAAGATTATTTACATTTGAAGAAAGGTAGAAACTCGTTCGTGACTTGCATGCAACACTCAAAAATCACTTAAAACATATGCAGTTTACTTCATTTTTTCTCTTTGAGTCATTGTGTTTGTTAAAATAATATATAAGCATAATACTAGTCTACACAATGCTACATTTATAAGGTGAAGGTAAGAAACAATGTGCCGGATTCTCTGGTTTCTTTTCTTGTTTGCATGCCAATATATTGAAAATAAAGGTGAGAAAAACTAGTTTTCATATACGCTATACTAATAAAGAGTGATTCTATTTCAGCTGATGAAGATAAACTCTACCGTTGTTCTGCATGGGGTGATCCTCATGTGACAAGGTTTGTTCGTTTTTGCTGTTTATTTATTTCTGTTATTGTCCTACGGATGAATGATAGATTTCCGTCACGTAAGAAGGATTATTCCAATGAAGTATGATGCAAAAACAGCGGTTTGATATCTCTTTTGAAGAGCAAATATATCCAGGCTAGCATGTGGATCACCGAAGATCCATATATTCTAATGGAGGTTTATGTATAAACTGAATATGTATTAAAACCTCTCAATAATGAACACCTGAACTTTGTCAAAACTGTTCACTATTGAGAGCTGTTCGTGAAGTAGAAGTTGTTCGTACAGTGCATTCCTGCTTGTGTAGCGTGTTTAGTATAATCATGACGATGATGATACCTGCTGTCAATTACTATTACGAGTTCAAGAAGAGAAACAAATCATTCTTTCATATTCATTTGATAATATTTCTTCTATCTTTTTTTCTAAAAAAGCTGTTTATATCTTAGTCTGCTTTGGTCTTCTTGAGTCAATATAATCTTGAGTGAGTTTTGAGACAAGCTAAGTAATGAGGGAGTGTAACTTTGATTCGTAAGTGATGCCATCAAATATCGCTGTCTGAACTCTTTGATGGCTTCGATCCGCTTCGGTAGTTGATCAGTTGCCTATGTTTTTTTCTGATAATCTTAAGTTATTGCACACATATTTCAAATAGATGGTGTGCTAAAATTATAGAGGCCCTGACAAATGGAAACAAAAATATTTATTTTATTTTCAAAAAGAATAATACTTTTCTTCTTATGATATGCTTAGATGGCTGTTGCCTAGCATTACAGAGCAGACGCCTGAAAATTTTCCTTTGCACTTATATATGCAGTTTTAGAGGCAGTTCTATTCATTATAATTGATTTCATTTCGTTGTAGCAGGAACCCATTATTTTATGTCTTCATGAGCTCTTCTCGTTATGAAACGCTTGCCTGTTTGATTTCGAATATTATGAGTACAAATTGAACTTCTCTTTCAACAATATTATTAGATTTGATTATTAAGAGAAACTATACTTATAATCGACAAGTTTCGGCAACCTATTATATCATATCCCAAAAGCTCTAGCAAAATAAAATAAATTACTGGTATTATTGAATGAATTCGTTTTCAAGTTAGATAATATTCTTGAGTATATTTGAACGAATCTAAACTATGAAATAATCAGTTATTGATAGGCTATGAACTGAAGAAAACGACAACCCAGAGAGAGCCTTATAACTCGGTCTACACTGTAAAAAAAAAGGTACTTTACCGAACCCTCCAAAAAGGTGTCGTAGGTTTCTAAAAGCTTCCAAATGCATCCAAAAGCTAAAAAAAATGGTTGTTAAAATCTACGAAACCTTAAAAGAATCTGAGCGCGGGTACTCCCTCCGAACCATCTCCTACGAAACCGTTTAAAGTTCTGTACAGCGAAAAAAGTTTCGTAACAAAAATACGAAACCTTTATAGTTTTCTAGTAAACCCTATAGTTTCGCACTATGGTTTTATACGAAACTGTAAGATTTACTAGAAAACTATAAAGGATTCGTAACAAAAATACGAAACCTTTTTTCGCTGTACAGAACTTTAAGGACCCCCATCAGGAACGAACTTTGTTATTTTCTTATCCGATTTCAACCAAAATATCAGGGAATGTTAGTCTTGGCTAGGATATGTTATGGTTAAAATACCTCCTCCAAATCTCAAAGTTATACATGAGTTCTAGGCTCTTTATTGGTCAAAAATAGGGCAAGTTTTTTGCAATAAAGATACCAGCTAGAGTGATGGGGCAGCTTTCAGATTGTAGAGTGCCCTTAGGGCTAGGACTTATCATGGTCCGATTTTTGAATTTCCCTTTATTTAATTTTTAAAAGACGTTTTTCGAAAAACTTTCAAATTTTAGGTGCTAATGAAAATAAAGTGCCCTAGCTTTTTATTTCAGCAAAAGAGAAATTTAAAAATCCGAGCATGATAAGTCCTAGCCCTACATGTCTTCTATATAATAAAAAAAAATATCACTTCCATGTCGAGTCGTTATGGAGAAAAACCTGCCCGCGTAAATTGCATGACGAAAAACCTAATTTTGAGAAAAACGAAAAATAAGTATTAGAAAGCGATTTTTCCGAAAATAACTTGATTTATATATCAGCGCTCAAGACAGGCCATAAATATGTGATCTTAATATTATGTTTTAATGGTCTTATAGTGATTAGTATAAAAAAAAACCTTACGAAATGATGTTGCAAAGAGAAAGGAGCCTAAAAAGACAAAAAATCTTGAAAAAACACCATAAAAATTTCTCGAAAAATGTGATAGTAGAAGCCAAGTTTTAGGCGATAAGTTCATCAAAATCAATTCATTTTGCAATAAACCATAGATATTCTGAAATAGGAGACTTCATTGCATCTTCCTATGATAAAACTTCAATTCCGGCTTATCTCTGAAAAATTGGATTTTCTGAGGGGGACCTTAAAAGGTTTCGTATGAGATGGTTCGGAGGGTGTACCGGCGCTCAGATCCTTTTAAAGTTTCGTAGATTTTAACAACCATTCTTTTAAGCCTTTGGATGCATTTGGAAGCTTTTAGACACCTACGAAACCTTTTTGGAGGGTTCGGTAAAGTACCTTTTTTTTTACAGTGTATGAGGCTGAAGTAACCCTAATTACATCTAAAGTAGAATAAAAAAAACTTACGAAGTAATTATTATTCTATAAAAATGTTAAAACCAAAAGGTCAGTATGATGCAAAAATTGATAAATGTGTTCTGATCGCAAAGGAAACTACATTTATGTTACAATGATTTTTCACTCTTTTCTAACACTTTCTTAAAACAGCATGACAGTTATAGGGATATGTGGTGATACTAGCTTCATTTTAATACGATCGTTTATGCCTGCATACGACAAGCATTCATTGCTACGCATGCACAATTCATCATCTAAATAGATGCTTATCCATGAATAATGTCTAATACTGGAACTAAGTTACACGTATATTAATCGTAAACAATTCTATATATATAAGGTACTATGAGTGCGAGTAGTGTCACATATCCAAGATTTTGGAGATGCCACCACATCTTCCGTGGGAGATGCCGCGTCTCCAGCGGGAGACACGACACCCACACTCGAGAGATATGGTCATTAACCACTGGAGATGTAAGATCTCCTTTAGATATGCGCATCCCCCATACCCACACCCGCATCTCTCACGCGAGATGCGGCATCTCCCGCGGGAGACGTGATGGCATCTCCAAAATCTTGGATATGTGACACTGCTGATGAGTGCACAACTCTGAGTGATTAGGGTGTGAGTGTGGGTGTGGGTGTGGTGCGTGGGTATAGATGAGGGGAAGACTAACACCCTCACCTGCATCCACACCCATCCACATGCACACCCATCCACACCCACACTCACACCCACACTCACACCCACCCACACCCACACCCACACCCATGCGTTGCAATACTGCCAATATATATGTTTCTTGACGTCTTTTTTTTGACTTATCACCATTAACATTCACATCCGCAGTCATCAAGGTACCTATTTCATCATATCGACTTTTTGGCTTTGTTTTTTCGGTCTTCTTTCTTTCTCATCATCAAAAGAATGTTTAAGACTGGAATGTGCTATAATGCGTTGTTTTTTTCTGTTTTAGTTTGTAGGCTTCAGATCTTTTGAAGAATTCGATACTGCATCAGTTCTGCCTGAAAATCATTCTGTTGTGACTTCATCTAATACAACAACATTGAAGTCACGTTTGAGTGCCTAAATCAACAACTTCTCCACAACTGATATTTATGAGTTAATGTCCAGCAGATTCAATGTTGATGTAAGTGTCTTTATATCAAAGAGGTTTGTTGAAACTTGCTGATACAGTACCACGTATGTGAGAAATGGCTGAGTGTGTAAAGTAAGTAATAGATCGCATGTCAAAGCCATCACTTTACCCGACTTGGCCTCTGCCAAAATCGTCTTCAGAATACCAAAGTCGAGAATATCTTGACCAAGGTTAATCGATACATTCTTAGGTTGTAAGGTCTCTCTTTTTTCTAGAAAATAAGTTAATGAACGTCCGAATCGCTATATTCAGCCTTTATTATCGACTTGACCATCCTCAGACCCCTTGTCGCCTTGGGTGTGAGTGTGGATATGGATATGGATGTGGGTGTGGGTGTAGATAAAGAGAAGACTCACACCCACACCCTCCAGTGGTATGCTCAGATTTGCTACAGACCAAAGTTTGATTTTTGAAACCATAGATGACGCTGTACAAAATCTAAAAATTATAATTCGAGTTATGGCAAATCTGAGCATATTGTTGAATAGAGCTCATCAAGTTGTACTTGGAACAAGCATAGAAGATTTGGAACAATCTCTTGAGCGAATCCGCGATGGAAACACTTGAATCTGGTACTAGAATTCCAATACTGAATGACGGATTTTTTGGAACTTGTGGAAATATGTTTTGAGCTACCAAAAATCTGAGCATACCACTGAACAGAGCTCGTTGAGTTGTATTTGGAACAAGAATAGGAAATTTGGTACAAGTTGATGGGCGAATTTGGAATTGAAATACTCGAATCTGGTGATAACTTCACCTATGTGACTGATATAGTGTTGTGTGTACAAATTCACCAATGATATTTTGATATGTGAACAATACAGCAACATTAGTCAATGGTGCGCAGCGAAAGCTCATATTATTCTGTTCGTGTGGTGCCCAATGATTCACGCACATTTTCTATTTGTTTCTTTACTTCGCATCCATTTTTGACTCCTTGGTTGTTGTCGCTTTTTTACATAACTGGTGATAGCTATCAAAGAGAGCTTGTTCGATGATGTATGCAGAAAACACTGAGTAAGAGGATCAATATTTAAAACTGTATTAATGTTTAAGAAAGTAATAAAGAGTTATGATAAATAGAACATGCGTGCTTTTATGAACACAAAATGCGTGTGTGCGCTAAGTCAAATCCATTCAGTATAATGATTGATTTGCTATGCGTGTTTATTTCACATGGGTTCCTTCTCTCTATCTAAGCAGCCGTCGTGTATGTCTCTCATTTTAATGATTTTTATACAGAGCAAATTAAATACAGGGACAGCATGGACGATATTGAGCTAAATGTTGGTTTGTGTAGATTTTCCTGTTGCTCTTATCATGAAACACATATTTAATGAAAGCTAGGCCTAAACCATGCGCGCAACAGTTGTGAGTAGGCACATAGATGTTTATCAAGAGAAAATAAGACGCTTATCACTATCACAGGAACAGTAAAACAAATGTGCATTTCCGTTAGCTCAAAGTGCTTTTAGCATGCTTGTGCTTTTGCAATAGAGAAGCAAAAAAAAAACGTTGCTACTCATTTACGCATTTAGTTTATCATGAACGTTTTACACGTTCTCATACTTTTCGCTGCTTGTTTCTCGATTGATGCTCGTTATTCGATGTATCACTCTAGTCAACATGTCTTAGAATATGCTCAACACACATATTTCGATTGTTTGTACGCTTATCTTATCGATGATACGAAAGATAATATGGAAAGATACATTCGCAACTCTCATTTGATTCCATATTGCAGACGACTCGATTACAACGATGATACGCTGCCAACCATTCCGGACGACAATGCAGCACAAAGAATTAGCTACGCAGAATTACATCGGCAAGGTATCACCGATGAGCAGTTACTCTCTTGGTCAGTACCGATCGATGTAGTTCAACATTATATAAGAAACCCCGACAATATCGATGAAGTTGTCTACAATTGTTCATTTACGTGGTTTGGTCCATTCTGTCAATATCAATTCGATAATCTCGCATCGTTCTCATTCAGTGACATTGTTCGATTGAACTTTGCCAATCGTTCACCAGACGCGGCGAATATCACCACCGGCACATGTTACTCCTTATTATCGAATTGCGATCGTGGCCCTTGGCCATTATGCTTAGATTGGCGTGAAGTTTGCGATCAGAAAATCGATTGTCTCAATGGAGAAGATGAACAATGGTGTGATCTTTTGGAGACAACACGATGTGCAGAAGATGAATATCGATGTCACTATGGTGGCCAATGCATTCCATTCGAATTCCTACGCGATAGTCGACTCAGCGTCGATTGTCTTGATGCCAGTGATGAGCCAGAACTCTACGGCGCGCCAAACTATCAGTTGTTTAATTGGAAATGTGTCAATACTCCAACTTTTCAATGCGAGGAACGTACTGGTCGGTATGTTCGCTCGTTCCCGTGTGGCGACGGAGAATATATCTTGCACAATATCATGCCAGCACCCCGAACTTATTGTTCAAATCGGCGTGATCATGAACTGACTCGAGTTCTTCTCATGTCCTTGGATTATATCCCCGATGATCACTGTCGGCAAGCAATCTTCTGTGCATTGCATAACCGTCGCAGTTTTGGTAAGGTAGAATGAGAAAGTAGTTAATCAAGAATATTGTCGAGTGAAAGAGAGAATTTCTATATTCAATATTTCTGAGCGAAGCATTGACTTATTACATTTAGGCTTCGATAGTCTACATTTGGATACATTGAAAACTGAACCGATTTTCGAAGGTACATGTGACCCGTTAGCTGTGCATTGTCTGACGGAATGGGTTCTTCTGCCACACCAGCCAGTCTTCTTTGGCTTTTTTCAATTAGCCTACTTCACTAATCGATCAGCAACCGAATTTCAGCAGAATATTGCTCCTGATTTGATCTGTTTCAAGATTCAACAATGCCCTGCATTATGTTCTTCTGTCATTCAATATCGACTTCAACATGGAATTGTCTGTTGTCGCACGGCTAATCTTCTTGAGCCAGTGATAATCTATGATTTCAATAATATGTTTACACTATTTACTGATTTGTATCGCCAGTGCACCACACGTGGAACAGATCGATCATGTGTGAATGCCTCATTCTTTCACTGTGAACAATCGTTGAAATGCATTGCCGTTCATCGAGTCGCTGACGGCTTTCCAGATTGTTACTATGGTGAAGATGAAAACTTTTCCGCCTGCCATCTCAATGATTCTCATCGCTTTGTTTGTCTATCGAATTCGACGAAATGTTTGTCACCAGTGGCCCTCTGTAATAAACTGTTCGACTGCCCTGGTAAAGAAGATGAGCAATTCTTCACTGGATTAACTTTGAGCAATCACGTTCCGTTTGCTCATGTGTGTGATAATTGGATCGATAGCATAAGTGTCGGTCGAAAAGAAACAGATGAGACTCATTGTGAATTATGGCCCTGCAATAATGTCTATGTACGTTGTAACAAGTTTTGGGATTGTATGAATGGTATTGATGAAGTCGGCTGTTCATACAGTAATTGTGCATCGAACGAGCACCAATGTGAAGATTTGATCGCCAGTAAAGGATGGCATTGCCTACCATTCGAATATCTTTTTGAGAAGTATCTTGATCCATGTGTCCGTTCGCGGTACTGTCGAGTGATAGTTTTCGAGAATAACACGGATTTAAAGAATTCTATCTCTTGGAGCAAGAAAGGCTGTATCACTACCGATATTTTATGTCGTCGTCAGACATTATCGACTGTGGTTCACAACGAAATTTGTTTACGACAGCCCGATCGTTCCCGTCTAGGCTATGAACCCGTTATATTGAACAAGAACAAGACGAGTCAATGCGCATTTATTATGAACGAATACGAGAAATATCGTAGTCCGTTCTTCAGACCATCTCGATTTGGAAACGCTTTATCCATTTCAACGATGCCATCAATTCCTATCAAACTACGCAACGATCAATACGTATTTAGCAAGTCAGCTGTCGATTCGGACGATAGTTGGTTTTGTCATCGAGGTATTCTTGTACGGTCGGGTATCAATCGCAGTCGACAATGTCTTTGTCCACCCAGTTATTTTGGTGCTCAATGTCAGTGGCAAAGTCAACGCGTTAGTTTAACTCTTCAGATTGTATCGCGCAGTCTTACTGTTTCATCGATGGTTTTTCAAGTGATAATTATGCTAGTGGATCAATTCGGACGCATCGCACCCAATCACGAACAAATTACCTTTGTTCCTACCCGCGACTGTAACACTAAATTCAATATCTATTTATTGTATACTGATCGACCGAAGAATGAATCGCTGAGCTATTCCATTCATATTGATATTTTCGAGCGAATCACCATGACCTATTGGGCCAGTTGGTTTTTTCCGATTGCGTTTCCATTTCTACCAGTCAATCGACTAGTGTCATACTTATTCATTCCTGGCCGACAACAAACTGATCGATGTTCTTTGTTTTGTGGACATCATGGTCGATGCATTCGATACGTCAATCAAAAGTCTCGATACTTCTGCCAATGTGATCCAGGTTATTCAGGCTCTACATGTCATCAAACTCATGCCTGTCATTGCTCGAATGATTCAATATGTCTCTCACCAACACTCTGTTTATGTCCACTAGACAAATTTGGTTCTCAATGCTATCTCAAACGATCGATCTGTCATGGAAGTAATAACCTTTGTCAACATGAAGGGCACTGTGTACCCAGCGATGATCGTATAGCTTTGGAAGCGTTCACTTGTCTCTGCACCTTCAACTACTCGGGCTCACGATGTGAACTCAACAATACACATATCGAAATTCATATAGAGAAAACGATAGAAAACGCAGACTCGACGGCACTCATCCATATCGTCACTGCTTTCAATGCATCGAAACATGAACGAACAACTATTTTCAAAAAAATAGGCTTCGATCAGCATAAGATCACGCTACACATTTCTCAACAATTTCATCTTCTTTTCGTAGAACTAGCCAATCAACAATACTATTTGGCTGTTGTTCGAGAAACTTTCACCCCGTCGGAACCCATTCAGGCTATGATCGGTTTGAAACAACGTTGTGCAACGATTGTCGAAGTTCTCAACTGGACCTTTCTCGGGTATGAACCACTTCGTCGCATCAAGTATTATCCACTTGTTTGCCGAGAGACACCGACGTTAATGTGCTTCTACGATGAAATTTATATGTGTGTGTGTGATTTGGATCGATTTGCCAATTGTTTCGATTTCTATCGAGATCGCTCTTATGATTGTCAAGGGTTCAACGATTGTCAGAATGGTGGTCAATGCTTTCAAAACAACGAAACATGTCCGACCATGACCATGTGCTTATGCTCAGAATGTTTCTACGGGGCAAAATGTCAATTTTCTACGAAAGCTTTTATGCTCACCCTCGATCCGATACTCGGCTATCATATCAAACCGAATGTGTCATTCGATCGCCAACCATTGGTGGTCAAGTTTAGTGCGATCATTATCACAGTAATGGCCATAGTCGGCTTCATCAACGGATTTCTATCGATTTGGACCTTTCGCAGCGCTTACTCAAGGGAGATCGGATGTCGCTACTATCTTATCATGTCATCGGCACTATCAATGTTGACTATTGGTATGTTAGCGATTAAATTGTGGTTCTTAATTTTTTCTCAAATGGCATGGATTACCAATCGATTGTTGTTGATATGGCATTGTCACATAATGGATGTCTTGCTAAAAATTCTCTTGACATCAGGCGACTGGCTCAATACGTGTCTCGCTATTGATCGAACATGTACCCTGCGTCTTGGTCTCACTTTGGATCAAAATAAGAAAAAGCGTACGGCAAAATATATCACCATTGCCGTACTTCTCTTTGCGACTCTCACTCATCTTCATGATCCGTTTCATCGTCAATTGATCGATGATTTCGATGCGGATGAAGAGCGTATCTGGTGCTTCGCACGATTTTCCATGCAATTTGATATATTTAATTCGTTCATCACCCTGTTTCATGTTCTTGTTCCCTTCTCCATTAATGTGATCTTGTCCATTGTTATTCTTGTTCTATTGGCACGCATTTATTCGCATGCACTACCCGAAGATTCATTTCAACAGCATCTTCGACGACAACTTCATCGGCACAACCATCTTCTGTTTTCACCATGGGTTCTAGTCATGTTAGGTTTGCCACGTCTAGTAATCGCCTTCAAGATTGACTGTATGAGATCCAGACGAGATCCATGGCTCTTTCTGTTCGGTTACCTTTTGGCATATGTTCCGTCAACATTGACCTTTGTTGTCTTCATATTAACACCGAAAAATTATCGACGACAATTGCATGCCGTTGTTCGGCGCAACTTTCGACGACTTCGACTGATAGCTTGATCCATTCGGTTGCTTTTTCTTTTTTCGATTGATCCAAGGCCAATATGATTGCAACCAAACTATTCTTGTACTATAACACGAAGAATAAACTGAACGTAAAGAAGGGTAACATTTCACCCATCGGAAGTAATAATATCAAACATTGTGGAGAAGAAAACTCTAACTTTTCTGACGAATCAGAGATTCAAAGTGTTCAGAACTTGTTCACATTAAAGGGTGTGGGTCGACTATACTAAGCCATCCACACCAACATCTACACCCACTTTTACCTGTATAGTCAGCTGAAGACATGTTTTCTTTTTGTTATCATTGTATTAGACTATTGTCTATTGCAAAGATATGATAGTCTGATTGTACGTATCTATTTTCTTGTAGTCGACTGTCCTATACACAGCTAAATAGTATGCGATGAATGGATGGACAAAGTTAACTATTTTTAGAATTGGATTGAAATTGCGAGTACGCAGCTTCCGGAAGATCAAAGTCGATATCGCCAATGTCGACTCCGATTCAGATCCGGAATCATCCATCTCTAACACCATCACATATGGATGAATCATCAAATCAATATCAAATGACGAATACACTAATGCAATAAGTGGTGCTAAAAGTCTAAATGCGTTGTTTTTCAAGGCTCTCCTTAACAACAATTATGGCTGCAGAAAAGATGGTCTTTTTTGATCTAGCCAAATTTTTCGACCTGAGTGTTGATTTCAAGAAAACGCTACTATAAAGAATCTATGTTTGGATTAGTCACATTGTGCCAAATATTTTGAGGGATAAACATTTTTTCACAGAAACTGGAAGTGCAGTTTGATAGAAAATAATTTTCTCTATCAATAAGTTTCAATATTATATTCTGCTTTTTGAATACTTTTTAGAGGACGTCACGAGTAGTGCATTTAGTTATGATTCGCTTAACTTTCTATGTTCTTTCTGTCGTGAGGGAAAATTCTTCTTATTCAAATTATATTAACAAAGAATATGTTTGCAACATATTATCATCGTGTGTTAATGCTCGAAAGTAGTCAATATCGCAAAAATGATAACATTAGAGTAAGAATTTATATTTTGAATGATCGAAAATAAAATTAATTTACTTTTTAAATACTAAATGACTTGATTCATCATAGCACAAACTCAAATGAACTAAATGAATATCAAAAGAAACAATGCTTGATTCATTATGAAGAGCACCTATACAAGGGCTTGTGAAAATCATTTAAATTGATCCTAACCTCAATCGATTCTTTTAGATGCCTTACATCAGAGCAATATTTTAGACCAATACGGTCAATTAGATGAATCGTTATTGATGATAAACAGGTATGTTATGTTACCGTCTCATTTATAAACATATAGTATTTATTTAAACATCTCTTTTTGACAGGGTATGGATGTGGGTGAAAAGGCCATAGCCACATTATAAGATTTGCAAAGATTTCATGCATTCAAATCAGAGTAGCGATTAGAGAAGGGTAGTAATTCCAAAAGATCAGTATTAATGTACTGAGAAACAAACAGAAACACAGTAGTTCTATGTGGATTTGTCAATGCCTACGGAGGATTGATAAATAAATAGGTTGATTTATAACAAAAAGAGAATTAGTTTCGTTGTTTAAGGGCCCCCTCAGAAATGAAGTCCCACTTGGAACCCTCCGTTCTGACTGAAATTTTCAGGGATGATTGGTCTTAGTGAGAAACTCTTGTGATAAAAATTTCAGCTTGGCATGTCCGACTAAAACACAATTTCGGTTGAGTTTCCTACCTTTCGGGAGAATCGAAATAACTCGGCCCAGAGAAGGGATAAAGAGCTCGAGCTGATTTCAAATTGTAGCTAACCTCTGTACGCAACTTTTCATCGAACGGAATTTTGAAACTTCCTTCCATTCATTTTTTTATGAGCAATTTTGTGAGCATGCTTGCAAAATAAGCATAAAAAAGTGTGATTCTACGACAGTAAATCCCACTTTTCTTAGTTCTGGGATTCAATATCAAAAATCCGTCCGATGAAAAGTTAGCTCTGATCAAGACCTTTAAAACAAAAAAAAACATCGGTGGTCTGCCGAGCCAAGCGGGAGTTATTTCAGTTTTTCGGTGTAGAAACCATGTTTTGAGAAAAACGAAAAATAAGTTTTTAAAAACCTTATTTTTTTCGATATGGGGGTTCGGAAAAATTTATGTAATATCCTTAAATCTCATGATAAAATCAATCAACTATAGTGCATTCGAGAGTAGACACTTAGCTCTATCTAATGAGTTATAAATCACAAAATCGATAAATTTGACCAAAATTGACTTTTCTGAGAGGGGGGAGCCTTAAATAAATCTTTTCATGTTTAATACAAAATAGTCTTAAAATTAATGTCACATTAAGATTTGCGGTAAATCAAGAGAATTGTTTTATATTTTCTCAATGAGATTTTATCTTTGAATTAATAAGAAGAAATTTTTATTTACTATTGTGCTCGAAATTCGAGCAGTATGTCATCATTCAATATACGAAGTAATTCTGCATACGAAACATAATAGTATAGATAAGAGAAGAGAAAACACAAGAAACTGTTGTTTTAACTTTTTAAAAATGTTAACCACGATTATTTGACAATGATCTTCACATGACTTAGCATCTTTTTTCATTCAAAATGAGGATTGACAAATCCTAGGAAGTTTTCATCTTAATTATTTTAAATCAATCAAATAGAATACAAAGAACTCGTCAGCTCTATAAGGTTCACTTAGCTCAATCCTGAAGGCAAGAAAAGATAGTAAAGAACATTGACTTATAAATTGCTACACACATTCTCTAATAAGGCTGATGTAAAACCTAAGAAGCTTTTTGTGTGAACATAATCATCAGATAGTTTTAAAATCTATTATCTTTTCGATAGTTTATAGATTGTCATACTTCTGTATATGAAACTCATCTATTTACAGTAGTGCTGAAATTCCTGCTTATTAAGTAAAATATAAAACTTCAGTCATTTGAGTATCAAAGCACTAAATACCTTGCAAAAAAACAGTGTTTCCTGGCTGGAAATTCGAAATTTTGTAAATGTGCATCGATAGAGTATCATTCATTAAGTTCGTTTTTATTTGAAATGTACAGTTAAATTTGGGTGGGAATTGACGAAGTTGTTCTCTTCTCTCACAGACACTACAACCCCATCCTACATCAATACAAACACCTCCAGAAACACGGAAACTCTCACGAAAATCCACACCCATTGACAGTGACAGTTCCTTGACAACTTATGAATTTCTATGTCTTGTCTTCTCGACATTCCTGACTAATATCCAGACCAAACACACATACAAAGCCTCATCCACCCCATCTTTGTTGCATGCATGAGGTTAGTCAGCTTTTAATACGTAACTGATGCATATATAATATTTGATTTTATTTGTTTAGGTTAAAAATAAAATGTTTCGTACACGCTATGTAGATCAAACCATACCTTCAACATTGTGTTGCCACTAAAATTCAACCGAAACTCGTGCTTTTATAGAGAAAAAGTATCAAGGGGGAACAAGCGGACTTCTGCACTTCTTTGTACTTCTTCGTACTTTTTGGTACTTCTTTGTAATTCTTCGTACTTTTTCGTACTTCTCGGTACTTCTTGACAAATATCAAGAAATCTGTTCCCAAAAAACAGAACACTTTTGTTCTGCTTTGGGAAAAAATCGAGGAAGAAAGCACGTACTTCTCTGTACTTCTTGTACTTCTTCGTACTTTTTGGTACTTCTTTGTACTTCGTACTTCTTCGTACTTCTTGGTACTTCTCTGTACTTCTCCGTACTTTTGTACTTGGGAAGTACAGAAGTCCGCTTGTTCCCCCTTGAAAAGTAGTCTCCTGAAATTAAGACCTCGAGTTCTCTCAGTGTATATATGATAAATCGATTTTTCAACCAGAACCAATTTCTCTACAAAGTCGCCACTGTCCTTTAGGCAATCTTTTCAGATGAATACGAATTGAAGAATTCGGAGATGTAGAAGGTGTTTCGAGACGCAATTTTCGAAATGGTTTTGATTGCCGATCTTCGATCAGATTCGTGTCTAGATCATACGATTTCGATACTTCAGTCGTCTTCTTCTGCAGTTGGATGTACTGTTTTGTTTCAGTAGGTCTGAGTCTTCCATAGACTAAATAGAGAAGTGGTGATGTAGCAAATGTCATGATAATAGCAGCTGCAATGAAAATAGCAAAGATGACAGGTGAAAGAACGCCCAATTCGACGCCGATGTTGAGCACGGCCAACTGAACAATTCCTCGTGTATTCATTAGAATGCCAACAGCCAATGCAAAGGACCATGTCTCTTTTTTTCCCGTCACCAATTTTGTCATCAGAGTTACAGGTACTATTTTGCTAAGAGATGCAATGAAAACAATGCCAGCGAGTGTGTACCATGCTCGACCCGTATGCAACATGTTCAAGTGTGTCTTTAATCCAGAATTCGTGAAGTACAGTGGAAGAAAAAATTCGATGATAAACAGTTCAGTTCGAAGCGCTAAAAATTCATGTATAGTTCCCTGCTTTTGTTTGCGTGGGACAATGAGTCCGGTAATGAATGCACCAAAAAACGCATGTATATTGATGACTTCAGTTGCAAGCGATGCTGCAACAAGAATGAGTAGACAGATAACAATAAAATAGACATTATATTCATCATTTCGACGAAGATAATAAACATGAAGAAGCGAGAGCAACGGGCGAACGATGGCAAACATAACAAGAACGAAAGCACATGCCAGTAAAAGAGTATAGAAACCTTGTATAGCTGGACCACCTTTGCTGAAAGCGCTGGCTACAGCAAGTACGACCCAAACAGCAATATCTTCGATGGCTGCTACGCTTATAGTCAACACTCCTGTGCATTAGTCAATAGAAAAGAAGATAAAGTAGTGACTAGTGATACGAAAATTGAGCAAAATTAGTTTTTTTAATTTTTGTAGATTCTGACCAGTGAATTGGAATAATGTCAATTTCAGATGTTCAAAACAAAGGAACTAAGATAAGTTGACATGCCCTAGTGAATTTTATAAATCGAACTATTTAGTTTCTTGAGTTAATATCTAAGTTACGATTAAAGATGATAATCACGATCGGCTAAAAAGCTTAGTACGAAGAAGGAGTAAGAATAATATTGAATCGAAAAAATGCTTCTAAAATATATATTATTTGACTCAGTTTTATGAACTGATTATGAGTACTACATTCAATTGTTATTAAAAGAAAACTCAATTTCGAATTTTCCTGTTCCATTGATGTCATTCATTGAAACTTCGTCACAACCGAGAAAAATGGAAATAACAACATTATGTGCATTTGATTTTCCTTTCATATTATCTAGGAACGAACAGAAAAATGATCTTAACCGTAATAACTAGAAAAGTTGAATCGAGCTACGAGATTTATCGTTTTCTAATCAGAAAAGACTAAGTTATCGTAAATTAGAAATACTTTATCTTTAAATAATACTAGAATCAATTTCTTCCGAGAAGATGTTTCCACATTACAAGCACTCGTGTTCCATTTCTGGCAACTAAGAACTAATGCTGTAAGGTTATTTGTGTTATTTTTCTCTGAATAAAAACAAACATGTAATGTTATAACCATCTTCAAACTGAGTAGAGACTATTTCTTAATGTATTTATCACGAAAAAAAAAATGTGATACATTTTGGGAAAACTCTTTCAGTCTATCATGTCTTTTTCTCATGAGGTTCACGAATCATCTTAAAAGGATTATTTGGCGGCTTAAATGATTCACCATAATAAAATGTAAAACTTCAAATTCTTGTCGAAAAATGAGCTGTTCCTTAGAAAAAAAAACATGCATTGAAATGCTTTTCAATTGAGTTAGAAATCTAAAATTGACATTATCTTCACCCACTCATTTCAGTCTACTCAACGGTATGTTACTAGAACAAAAAAATACATCTTGTTCGATTTTTCGAATCGTTAGCAATTTTATTCTAACATTCCATTTCGTTATACACACCAAGTGTTGTTGTAATAAGATTCATACTTTGCAAAATCGAGGCCAAAACTGGAAAAGCCGAGAAACCGATTCCAGAACCTGTAAGTAAGCAATAGTAATGTTTACATGTTATTCACATACAATCATATAAGTGCGCACTTTCTCACCAACAAACAGAATAAATGATGCCTTGCTAACATTAGGTGGAACCATTGAATAAAGCCATAGACTAGTAGCACAGCCGATACTCACTGGTATCATGATGCTGACCATGGCCACAGGTAGTGTACGCCGATATCCTCTTCGAATTTCGTTCGGATCTAATTTCAGACCAAGATAGAACATGAAAAATATGAGACCCATGGACGCAACTAATTGAAAAGCAGCGAGCGTGTAAGTAGGAAACATAAATAAACTGAAACCGGGTACAAAACCTAATGCACTTGGCCCCAGAACTATACCCGCCAAAATTTGACCGATGACTGCTGGTTGATGAATGAATGACAGCAATTTGGTGAATATTTTGCACAGAACGAGCGTAATGAAAACTTGTAGTAGAAATGCGGCGACAGGATCGTGTCGAGGGTCTTCGAACAGGTTAGTCACAATCGACATTTGCTCTCCAGTGTGTATTGATCATGAGTGTGATATGAATTGTATAATATGTGCTTTCTTTTCTTAATGATCACTGTGAAGGACGGTGAAGTAAAACCTTGGCGAACGATGACGAAAGAAAAGACGAATAATTATTATTCTTCGTAGAGTACAGTTGTTATGTTAAAGGAAAGCGGTTGTAAAAATGAAGGCTGTTTCGAGTGTGTATGTATGGTTGAGTGCCATGGTTTCTTCTTTTCTTCTCTTTTTATTTATATTATGTTATATACATGTGTATAAGTGCGTATGATTTAAACTTGCACACGATCTTTATTTCAGGAGGAATGAAAAACTTGCATATATCAAAAGTGCCTAAACGTATACGTATACGAGTAGAAGACAAAATGGCAAGTAACACTTGTCTATCGATCAAAAATGTGTCCTATCGACATTTTTCAGAAGACTTGACACACACATTGAGTTAGAACAACAAGTAACATTGGACGAAACAAAATGATCAACTATGACATGTGATAATGAATGAATTAAAGGGATAGTAATAATTCACGGAATTTCAAATCGAAAAAACTGAAACTACTAAAAAACGCTGATTATTTGTGCCACAAATATATATAAACTACACTTTATCTGAAAGATGGTGCTCTCATTTAGTTTATGCCATGTGTATAGAATATCACAGTTAAATAACTATGAATTCTGTACGTAAATTAATGTACACGTTGATCTTACAAAGATCATAACATAACTATCTACATTTGTTTGATAGAGATAGAATCTTTCAAATTGACTTTAGTTAGTGTGTATGCATATAAATATATATTAAGCAGCAAAAAGATGTTTGAATATTTCATATAAACAGCATATGTAATTCAGGTGCAATGAATAGCAGTTTTGTTATACGAATAATTCGATTGGTGCGTGTATTCAAACAAAACTGATTTTGATGAAATCAAACAATCAAAAATCATTTATATCCTTATTTCTGTTATTTAACAACAAAAATAGAAATAAAACACTAAATAAGACAACATATTACTATCTATATAAAAAACACTCTATGCAAAAAGCAATTTAATCGTGGGTCAAATCGTATTTTTACTTATTTTTCTAACTTGATCTGTTGTACTGTGAATTGAAATGACTGATCGTTGTTGTTCTTGTGAATTGAAATGACTGATCGTTGTTGTTCTTGTGAAGTTCGTTTGAATCATAGTGCTGCTGTGTGACCGTTAAAGTCGCTGTGGCTACACGTATTTTTATCAAAACGAACTATGCAATGGCTTATCAGTGAAGTGGAAATGTCTAATGTATGTCGCACGTTATATACTACATGGAAAAAGGAAAAGTTAGAATCTGCCACAATTTCGAATCGTTTGGAAACTGATGTGAGTCACGGTACGGATGTCATGAGCAATTTAGTACTTTTTTTTAAAAACCTTCCTCCATAATTTTTGGGTATTGAAAATGATGTCTTTGATGTATCAGTGGATGACGCCTCTTCACAGGTAATCGAATCAAATCAAGAACGGACCAAAGGGAAAAGGGAAGAAGTAGTTAAATTACACTTGAATTCTACTTCGTATTCTGACAAGTGAATAAAAAACCATTTTTTTTGTAAAGCAAAGAATGCTTCTTCTACTCTTCTGCAGACCGATTCTTTATCATATCTAGCACTTTCAACATGAGCAAAATACCATGTTAATTGTATATTTAACTCAACATAATACTGAAATAATCCTAATGGAAATCTGATGTCTTACACCATGGCTATGTTCTGAAAGTTTGGAATAATAGACGAACTTGACCACTTTTTTCCTTAGATATTTTATCATAAATTGATATATCTCAATCAAATCTATCGAGTAGTATACAATCCAAAGTTGATCTACGTGTTTCAGTTAAAAAAAGTTCTCTACCATCATTATAACATATACATTTATTATGGAAAAATATAGTGATAGTATAGTTTCGACATGAAAGAAAGCAATTGAACTATGTTTTCCCGTGTATTATTATATCATTTGAAAGAGAATTAATAGAGCTTCAATTTAGGTATATGGACCGACGAATCATATAAATGACTGAGTTGAACAATAATCTCTAGACTGTACACTACCATAGTTCTTTTTTAGGTATAATATATAGAGAACAGAAGAATGAGAAAATTGAGTCATGCGCAATGTGGACTGCATGATATCGCCTGATTTCGGTAAAATAGACATCTGACAGGCAAATGGACAAAATAAGAAAGACAAAGTTGAATTCCAGCAGGAGACCGAGTTGGGTTCTCGACGACCCTCCTCCTTTTCATTTTGTCGATCAGCTAAATTTTTCATTGGCTACCAAAAATGATATGATGCATCATTTAAAAACGTACAATATCATTGATTCAATGTTCGGCTCGTTTAATCGAACCTTTTGTTTGGTCTTGCATTCATTTTATCATTACACTATTTATCTGGTTTATCTTTTAAAAAACTATTACTCATCTGTAATGTTTTGTGTTCACGTTTAAACTTTTGATTGACCAATTTGTGCCAATCTTTATACAGCAAAAGTAAATATTCAAACAATTTATTAGTTTTTTTCGTACTATAAATTGAGGAACTAATGGCGAAGGTTCACACAGTTTCATTACTATACATTTAGCCATAGTCATATATTCATCATTATTTGGGCAATCACATTTAAATAAATGAAAACATGAAAAATGTTATTAGAAGTAATAACTTATGGCAGATAATGGGATTCTGATGCATCATCAAAGAGAAGCGATAATACTTCTTCACACATGGCCTTATGTAGATTAAATTTTGAAATATTATTATCGTCAATGTCATGTTGCATTCTTATAGTTAACTATGAACCTTCTTCATCTGTAGGCAACATAACTTTAGTATAAACATTATCATTATCATTAGAACAAATGATATCTGATGAAAAACCAGATTCTGTTCTTTGATCTATATTGTTATCTGATTTTCTGTTTTTATTTAAGACAGATGAATCTAGTATACCATTCTTCTGTAATGCATCAATAACTGGAATGATGACAAGGATAATTTTTAATGAAATAAATTATCTGTGGTTTCATCACTGTTTTCATGTTATTCATTTCGTTTTGAGATTAACTTCGTACGCAAATCGATATATTTTACAGGATCCTGAATTCGAGAGAAATATATGAATAATATTATTATACGGAAGTAAAGTCAATGTTGTACCTTCAAGATACTCGTCTAAAACAGAGAAATACACATCTTAGTTAAAAACCAACTGGATGATAATGGCATTGCTTGATAAACAATGACGTAATAGATGGCGTTTCAAAAGAGTCAATGAAAGATTTTTAAAGTTAAATATACGGATAGCAAATTGCTTGAAGTATAAATGTTAAGCTTCAAAGAATGCCGCAGTTCAATATGAGGAGTTCGTATTTTTCAATAGAATAATCATATTCAGTTATGACATGGACTTTTGGTATGACATAATCAGGCAAAGATTTGATCATCAGAGAATGAAATTGCTTATATAATCCATCGATAGATAAGATAACCATGATTTTCAAATTGGATTAGCGTAGATGTAACCAATAATTTTGCCTAAAATAATATATAAGAGGAGTAAGGTCAGATGATCGATGATATCATGAAATACGATTGGAAATAATTAAGACACATCTAATTTCTAACTAGTATAGTCAGCAAGATGAAAATAGGTTAGGTACTGCTTTTTGACTAATGGGAGTTTGCTCGATGAGTCATAAATCCCATCAATGAAATATTATGAGCGCTGTTCAGTTTCTGCATAAGTCAAGCGACGTTGTTCAATAGTTTCTTTTAACAATACACTGATTATCGTAAATTTACATGAATCTTTTTAAAGACCTATTGGATTCGTAATTGTTATTTCATGTCAATATAATTTTGAATAACAGAGCATTTGAGTTTGTTGGATGAGAAATATTTGATTTAATGTATCGACTTGTCTTTAGTTTAGCGAGTTGCTAATGAACTAATATTATCGATTATAACTTGCAATAGTTCAGCATTGTGAAGCATATAGGACAGGTTTTTTTTTCATAGAATGTAAGAAGCACTCTTTTCACTTGCACTTTTGCTCTAATCAATTTAATAATCATATTAAACAAAGTACAGATGTTACATGACATGGCTTGTACGACTTTCTGAGGAAGAAGATGATATTCACGTAGTACAAGATAAAAAAGAGTATAAAAATGTGCAAATCTGTTGAAACTGAGTTGTTGATCAGTAAGAAAAAAGAAGAAAATGCACTTAACTTACATTGAATACTGAAAGGTGACTATTCTTGGTGTTTGATTGTGGATGTGTCTAAATAGTGTAGAATAACTTTGGAACAGTTTTGAAAAATGACAAATTAGACACAAATAATCTGTTTAAGGCATATTAATGACTTAAAGACAGGGAATATTTTAACGATTTATATGATATTATTAGATATGTTTATTCAACTAAAAAGTAAAACTTTAAATAATAAAGGGTGTGGGTGTAGCTGTTGGTCTTCTTTTGAATAATGTCCACATCCACACTTTTGTGTTCCTGAAAACTACGCAGAACAGCGATCAACAATAAGTTTTGTGGCCAAATGATTTCTGTTGACCAAACTAAGAATCGCCGTAGGATACCTTCAAAAAATATTACACAAGATTCATGTTTGTTACTATTATTTTTCCTTTGTGTCGAAAAGACAACGCGAGATAAATGATCAGTGTGTGTTGAAATTAATCAATACCATTCTTCAGTAAGTCTTCATGGAATATGTTTAATGTGCCTCGTAACTGATGAAGGAAGTTCTTATGTTTTTCAAATGACATTCAATAGGGATAGGACAGAGGTATGCAATGTCACTATTGAAAAGAAGACATCGTCGAATCGATATTTCATATCGACACAGCAAGTTCTTATTTACTAAGATTGCGTTTTAGTTTAGAAGAGACAGGTTTCTTTTTACTGAGAATGGGTTCGAAAATGTTCTGCTTTTTTAAATAAGCGTTCAAAAGTGCTTTCTTTTTCTAGGACCGTATTCTTACCCTATAAACTGCATTCCATATTATCGAAAACGTTTCGTCTTTTAAATTCTCGTTATTTTGTTTTCTCATTGATCTCATATAGAAAATTACACAACAGAAGACAAGTATTCATACTATTAGTAATAATAGTTATCTTATCGTTCTTAAATTTGTACTAATTATTACCTTATCTCGATTCCTATCATCTAGTTCAACTATTTATTTCTAACCCTGTATCTGTACTGTAAGCTTTGTGAAAAACGATAAATATACAACTATTTAATAACATGAACTTCAGTAAAAAAAACAAAAAAACAAGTGTAAATAGAAAATAATTAACCAAATAGCGTGCCGATAATTTGTCTTTTTGCAATGTAAACCATCCTTGTGACATGACTTAGCATAGGCCTTACTATGCCAATATTTATAAGACTTCTTTGAACAACCACATAAATTGTAATAGAACCTGAAATTGTAAATTTCATATGATTGCCACCGTGTGAATGATAGAAATTGGGTCTTTCTATTAGCAGTTCGGCAAGTTTAGTATCAGGAATGGCTCGTGAAGCTGTGACAGACTGTGTAGAAGTGTGGGTGTGGGGTACGAGGTGAACTAAGGTTAAGAATCTTCTCTTCACTCAAGACTTAGCAATCACACCTACACACCCTCAAGCCATATAAATTTGTTTGATATTGAGTTTGGCAGAGAAAACTTTCCATCATCAACAACAATACAATTGAGTAATTTTGAGGCTTTATCAATGGTTATTTTCAAAGAACGGAACAGTGCACAAGTTCGTGGAAGTTTACTTGACCCTTCACGAACTTGTTGAATGAATTGAAAGCCAAAAGTTAAAATCAAAAGCATTAACTTATGTCCTATGATAAGAGTTCTATCATCGGTATCTGTTATATTAGTTAAGTTATACAAAACTAGAAAAAATGTTATGAACGTTAATTCGATATTCAACTTACCAACAACACCATTTGTTTTGATACTGAAAACATGTTTTTTGCAATGAAATTCAGGACAATGCTGAACAATTTTGTGTGTTAGCCTCTGCAAACGATCGACTGAAGCAATATCAGCGATGATTTTTGAATTTTGCCATTGAATGAACTCTTGAAATGATGATCAATGTCAGATATTTAATCGGCCAAGTATATTCACCTTTTCTTTCTTCTGATGCATTATTTGTAAAAAAGATGACAATTTACTACCAGTTGTAGCGTGAACTAACAATAAACAAACATATTTCTGGATTCACTACATGCCAGATCGAAACTATTACCCTTCGAAATATATTATAGTGATTATAAAACCCTTTAGATCTTTTTAGCAATGAAAAGGTCTTCCTAACATCGACAAACTCTTCTTCTTGTTGGTGTGTACTGAAGGCATAAGAAAAAAAACTTACCCTTATCTAGAATGAAATTTTTGACGTTCAGGCTTGGACGACAAATTGTTCTGTTACAGTTTAGATAAGAACACAATAGATTAAAACGAGCAACATTTTTGAAGTCTGAAGGTGAATAAAACCAAATTTTGACAGAATGATATCTTTTTCATAGTAGCACAAGAAAATATGTGTTGTAGTTAAATAGTTCGTTACAGTTAGTTCAATACAAACTTCAATCATAAACTAAAGCGTTCATAATTTTAATCGATACTGATGACAATCCATTTGATTTTTGTGGTGGACCTTGGTCGGTTTCAATTTTATTTGCACTTATGTTGGTTTCTGGATAATGAATTGATTCGTAATGATGATCAAGAGTATACTACTTGCATAATAAATTAATTTGATATATGCTGAGAAAAAAATAAGTGAGATTGACCCAATATACTACCATAAGTACACTTTTACGACTCATTTAGTCGAACTTTCACTTAAGCCCTTCGTTTTACAAAACATATCAGATAAAATATGTTTAACATGTCAGATTGAATAATGTCTCATCTAAACAATGAGAGAAAACTCAAGGTATTAGTATTTAGCCTTATTGCTGTACAAAACCAATAATGGAATAACACAACGTTTGGATCTCGTAAAAATTCTTATTTGTTTATGTTTTAATTTCCGAAAATTATTTCGATTACTAGAGTAAAATAGCGAATCATCTATTTGAGATAAAAAATATTATCAGACTTCTATTAATGCAATAGTTTATCTGCAATATATAGTGATAATCGTTGATAGATGCATTTATGTTACTTATATATTCGATTTTATTTTCTTGTAAGCCAACATGCATCTTGCTCAATTTATATTATGTTTTTCTCTTCTTTTTCATTTTTGAAGCCTGTTTTGTCATCAACCTACGAAGAGAACGAATAACATGTGTTCATTTTTCTCTGTGCTTTATGGTGCTCTCTCTCCCTCTCCCTGTGAATGTATATCGATGTATATCTATATTTATGATGTTATTTATTTTAAAGGAGAGAAAAGAAAAAAAATAACAGACGTTCTGATGGATTAGCAATTTTGTCACACAAGTTCTTCGAAAAATTTATTTTGTTTGGTTTCAGTCCTTAGTTTTGTTTATTTCAATTCTTCTAACTTGTACCAGCGAATTGCGCATCACTGATGAGCCTTACATTTGTACTATTTGGCAATATCCAATCAGTCGATTGAAGGCAATCTCGATATGCAGTATAGACACTGAAATTACCCCACACATTATTTCCACGGACACCACCAAATATTGCCCAATCAGTTTCTTTTTCTGTATTAAAATATGAAGCCATTCTAATTTGTTTATTATTCATGTAGGTGCAAAACTGTTGTAACCAATCATTTTTTGCTGTTGTATTGGAAATATTTCCGATACGCAAACTTGTTGATGCATATTCATTTATACATATTGGTTTTGTTGAAGATAAGTTTTGTAAACGTGTGAACATTGTATCGAAAACTTGATTCGGAGTTACCCATGAACTCCAACTTTGACTTGTACCAAAATTGTATCCATCGATTCCCATCCAATCAACATAATTTTGTCCCGGCCAATAATTCTCAGCTGCATAACTTCCAACATCCGCATTATTCACGCACCAAATCCATTGAAGTCTCGTTGAATCTAAACTTTTATTTGTAAATATATCATGTATACGACGCCATGCCGATATAAAATCTTGTGGAATTGAACCCATTGACCACGGATACCAGTTTCCATTCATTTCATGAGCTAAAATCATACGATAAAAATTATTTATTAAGTAAGTTAGTTAGTTTTCATTTGTATATATTTCGTGTAAATCAATCAACAACATTTTGAACCAGATAATTGAACTAGAGATACTATTTTAAGTATTTTCATGAGGTTTGTACGAATTTATGCAAAAGTATCTTCTTGGAACATGAAAAATTCACAGCTGGTACAGTCTGGGCTAGTGATAATTTTAGTCTAATGGGAGCCGAGAAAGTATCTTGGCACCTAGGAACGCAAATAGTAACACTATCGTATCAATGAATCAATCACATCCGAATCTATACCGATGCTCATACTCTTGACAGTTGAAGCGTCTGATCTAAGTATCGATTTCAGGAATTAGTAAAATAGTTCACAATCTACGATTATCAGTGTAGTATGAAAACATGGAAACCGATGCTGCATGCAGGCTTTGTTTTCGAAACGAGAAATGTGAAGTTCCAAGTAAGCGGAGGGAGAGAAATGCTGCTTCGCTAAATGTCTCTTGACATAAAACACTAGTTAAAAGTTACTTAAGATTTTTTTTAATTTCATCTCTTTTGAGAAGACCGAAAGAACTTTTATTGATGAGTATGATTGAAAGTTCGTTTTTGCTTGGATTACTTTTTCAATGAAATCCCCAATCTCTCTGTTTTCCGATAATTAATGATAAATAAATATATATATATCATTTAAGTTATGTTGCTTCCTAGCTTGACAAACACACGTTACGAGTTTTGGGATGGATATCATACCTAATCGAAGGTATGCCCTTCGATCATCACGATTGCCAAAAACACCATCAGGTCCGGCTAACCATATTTTTAAACGATCTCCAAATTGGTTTATGTATATGTCATAAGTTTGGTTTTGAACTAGTTTCATGATACCCGGTTGACTACTACCACCACAACCAAATGGTTCCCATGTAATTGCTGGAATACTTCCATTATTCCAAATATTATTCAGCTGATAAGTAAACAAGTTATTCATTGATGTATTACACCAATCAGTAAAAAGTAAGATCACCATAGGACGTTTGCCAATCCACGATGAAAAAGATTGAACTTGGTTCATATTCCAGCCTTGATTACCATAATAGATTGCAGGTAATTTATTATTGATCGCTCCACATTCGCCAATTATTGGAGCAATTAAAAATATAAGTAACCAGATTTTATTCAGGCTCATGATCAACTTCTTAATCTATGTAGTTAGAAAACAAAGTCTTGGTTATCTTTAAATCAATGAGGAAGCGGCATAAAACTTGGTCAGTCGGTTCATATGAAATAAATAATTCTACAGAATATCATTGAGCTCGAATACTGTATGGTAAAAATATCGGGTAGTATGAGCACAAAAATTTCCAATATTCAATGAAACTCCGCCTAAGAGTCATCATGAGTGGACGATTCGCATCTGACGTCAATTTTTGATTTTGAAATATTTTAGTATGAACTATTAATCGTTTCTGAAAACTTTTCAAATAAAACCTAACATAAGATATGTATTCGAAGTGATACTATACACGGAAACTACCACACCCTGATATTTCTACCTCAGCATAATTACCCGCAATGTGAATATTGGAACAGCAAACGAAAGTGAACTTTTCGGAATTCGAACAGTCACTTAAACACTTAAATAAGATAACATAGAAGTAAAAGAACTCACAGAGTCCACCAAAACCAAGAAACGAGGACTGAAAAATATCTTCAAAAATTAGGACACTCATTCCATTTAGAGTAGATGTCCGTTATTCCTCAAAAACTCAAGTAGAAACATTTTTAACAAAATAACATACATTACTTATGATCATTCAAAGTAGAGAAAATCAAATACGCACACTAGTGACATTATTCATCGACTTATACCTCAACCAGAAAAAATCAAAAGGAACTGAGCAGATTTCATTCGCATTAATTTTTCACATTCAGAAAAAATAATAGTACTAATCGATTTTATTCAGCCTATATATATATTTGTCAAGTTGAAATGATTTATCCACTTCTACCTTGGTAATCACACATGAAAAAGAATTACGCAGATTTCAATCATACTATTATTTCATTCTGGAGACCAATGGTACTGTACCTGGATTTCATTCAGCAGTAATGTAAATATTTACATTAAAAGCGATTAGTGCATCTCTGTCTCAAATATGAATAAATCAAAAAGAATTACGCAGATTTCAATCATATGATTAGTTTTCACTCTTAGAATAAAGTCTATTATATCTGGATTTTATTCAACACTTATGTAAATATTTCAAATCGAAACGATTCATTCATTTCTCCCTCAATATAGAAAAATCAAAAAGAATTACGCAGATTTCAATCGTATTATTATTTCGCTCTGGGGACAAATTGCACTCTAAGGGATACTTATTCAGCTGTTACATAAATTATTCGACTAGAAATGATTCACTTATTTTTACCTCGTCAAACAACCAAACAAATAGAGTCAAGCAGCTTTTGATCCGATGAGTTTTTCATTTTCAGAAGAAAGTTCAGTGAGAATGCATATCTTTCGGGAGAAATGTCATTTTTTTGAAGTAGAAACAGGTGGACAACAAAATAAATCCATCTCAAATAATGGCTATTATCTGTAGAAAGGTTAAACTCGATTGTACTTTGTGTCTCTGAGACATTTCTAGTGCAGCTTAAAGTAGACTTCCCAAGATCTATCTGCTCTGAAAGTTTTAAGATTTTTCATTGCATTATTCTTGAGGAAACCCGAAAAAGAAGGGTGTGCCATTAACAGTTTGATTTTCATGTGGTCGATCGAAAAATGTATGAATCTCGAGATTTCGATTCTAAAATGAGCACGACATTATTCTTCCAATCAGCAGACTCCCACACTAGTGTTTTTATCTGTTTCTTAGGCTCTATCAGCATATTTTGAAGTTTTTTCATCAACAATAGAGACTTCTCCATAACATTTTCCCACTAGCCATGATCAGCGTATTAGATTCTACGAGTGCATGAAGTTTGAAGGTGTTTGATGAGAGCAAAACTGAATGTGCTTATGCTCATGAATGAGGGCATCATAGAAACTAATCAATCGTAGACTAAATTGCATATTTGCCAAAAGAGTAGAATCCGTATTCACCTTAACATGAGTCTGCAAGGTTGGCATTTTATCGATGAAATCAATAGTGACATCATTCCATCTGAATGCCTTTTCATTTAGCCACACTCAGATGTGGTCTTTAAATCGATGCCAAAAATATAGAAGTCATCGTCATTATCATCGAGCAGTTGACTTTTGTTGAAAAACTCTTGTTTTTGATTGCGCACCTACATTACTAATCTTGCAAGATTCTCAGAAGTGGGAAAAGGAAAAGAAGTAATTGAATGATAGACAGACAGATAGACAACAGCTGTAGCAGAAGCATGCGAAAAAGCGTTCGAGAACAAGCCATTAGCACAGATGACGACATAAAAGGAGCGAAATGATCATCGTCGCTCGTTTTTTCTTAGCTAGTATTCCTTTTTTGCTCAACAGTGTCTCATAACAAGGGAATGGGACATATTGGAGAAGTGTAGGGGATGCAGAAAATGTCCCTTCTCCCTGGAAGAAATGGTAGGAAATAGGGACACACGCACATAGATAGGCACATATAATAACTATGGATGAATGCAGAAGGCAAGACGAACATACGCGGATGTTATGTATATCCGTGTTATAAAGAAATCGTCTATTTATCGTTAGTTTTCCATCTTCCGCATCTCCCTAAATTCCGAATATGTAACACATCTTACTGAGAGGGTTCTCAACTAGCGGTGTCACTATTAGTCCCTAAGTCATATTTGAAGCCATTCTAGTTATGTGGCATCGCCAGTTTTAATTCTGTCATATGAAACGTAATAAATTCAAAGTCCACCAATGCTGTACTCCTCTCTGACGGGTATATCAACAGATGGAAGCCACTTTTTGACTTCTAAGATTCTTTTAGTATAGTTGCTAACAGCACCATTAGTAATTGGTAATATGCTGTTTCTCTTTTTTAAATTACGCATCATTCTTTGCTTCCACAATTGACAGAAAGCTTTCAAATGAGATAGACATTGACTAAGCGAATGTAGAATTGTTTGTAAATAGACGAAAAAGCCTTTGAAACTATGCAAGTCGTAGAAGTATTTAAATTAGAATGTCCTGTATGATGATCTATTGGTCAATGTTTTTTTCTAATGTGTTCTCATATGATTTACTAGATTCAGTCGATCGCTTTCAAATGATACACAAATACAATTACTAAGTGCTTGTAATTGCTCGTTATGGCCAAGTAATACGGAGAAGAGTTCTAGTAGCTAAAGCACTTCGAATATAGTGTCCACTCGGAAGATTTCATGGTCTATTTATTTTTTCAAACATGTTCTCTAATTCACAGATGAGTCAGAATAAATAAGTTCTTATTATATCCTTCATATTGTTGACTGCGGCAGTAGTACATTCTGACGCTAAATAGAAATTAAAATGTCCCTTGTAGCCTAATTAGTTTGAGACATCTGTCTAGATAGCAGAAGATATAGGATTCCGATACCAACAAAAGGTTCTTTTTCTTCATCGAGTCCATTAATATATATTCTTTTACGTTGGAACTCATTATGACGTACATTGCTTCGCCAGGGTGTAAGGTCAAACCCTTTAGAATGATAAAAGAATACAATTCTGAGCAGTTGTTTTCTACGATGGACTTCTCAAAACGGACTAACAATTTTTGCTGCAGACTCTTTGTGAAGAGAGTAGCTTTATAGTAACTGATACCAGATATATATATTTCATACTGAACTTTGGAACATATTCGTTGCCAGGAAAATAATTATTATGATAAGAAAATAATACGATTTACGGTCAGCAGTACTATTAAAGGATAGAAAAATCTGCTGGACATTTACGATGAAAAAGACCTTCTCAAGAGACTGCACTTTCAAAGTACTTACGTTTGCTCGCTGTATTCGTATGAAACCTTGTGTGCTAACAATCAATATAATGATGTAATGTATTAACGTTGTTGCATGCAAAAAAATGAAAGTATTATGTTGTTATATACACATCGAAAACATAAGCTTGATTTGTGTGCATTCATCCATGTACATGAAATAACTTATGATTGTATATCATTGAGACAGCTTATTTTTTTCATACAAATATGATCGTTGTTTTGCTGTCTCTCACTCATCGTTCGAATAGTTTATTCGACGACAAGAGCAAGTGAATCGAATGTTTTTGAAAATATGCGTTTTAGTATGGCTTGATTTGTTTTTTTCCGATTGCTGCATACAATCGACAAAATATTGAGGCTTTACAATCGATACTCCACTGCTCAATACCGTTGATGTTAGTCGAACCAAGCCTCGAACATCTCTTCTACATATCAAAGAAGGTACTCATTTTTAATACCAGTACCAAGAGCGGCTTGAACTCAAGATCATGACCTTCATCAATGATCGAGATCCGAATGCGGTCCTAGTTTCAGTGTTAATAGCAGTTCTCGCCCAGTGTAGATGATACGGTCTGAAAGAGGATAAGAGTTTGTGAACTTCTACTTATACTTTAAAAAATATATGTTCGTGGTGCGCTTAATGCTTTTCTTTCATTATAAGTTATTCGAATGTTTAATACCTTCAAATATTTAACTTAGAAAAGAATTTGTTTATTTTTGTAACTCTGGAACCTCAATTGTTGCAACTTTATTTCGTCATTTTTTGATATTCTTTAATAGTAAAAATCAAATGAAGAACATTTGATGTTCGAGAATATTTTCTTGAAGATATTATTTAATGATTTAATTTTCAACTAATAATGATGATAAAGAATTCAACAAATTCAGGGTATGAGAGTAAATATGGCAATCTTCTGATTCTATTTCACCAGACATTTATCATGATGGGTAGATTTTAACAACAAATCTTGCTGTTTAACTGAAAGTGATACGTATACGTTGTCCTTATTCCCAAAAGTTGGAAGCACCATATATCATTTGAATGTATCTGATTTGTTGAATTCTTTGAGTTACTGCTAATATTGAGAAATAGGTGTTTTACATTGCACATACGACTTGACTTCCCTAAGGTAGTTAGGATTACTTGAATTCTGCGTTATATTCCTGAATTCCATGATAATTTGAAGTTACAGATTTAAGTATTATATATGTATCCTGAGTTTATTTATTCTTTTGAAATGTAAATTTCTGGATCGTGAATATGTCCTTATATTCTGTTGAATTTTTTGAGAAGTATTGTGCAAAAACACAATATTATTCGTCATTGATAAAGAGTTAGACAAGTCGAAACAAAAGTAGCAAAGAATATACGAGAAAAATATGATGATCTTCAAGAAAAATCTATGAGGTCAACAAATAATAAAATAAAGATATATTATTGAGATTTATTCAATAGAACAAACATTAATGTTTCTATCGATTTATATCTCACATATGAATTCAGTAACAATTAGAAGAGATCAATAGACATCTAAAATTAGTTAGTAAATTTCACTTTCACGAACAGATTGGTGTTTTTAATCTTAGGAGAGAATGGATGAGACAGGCTGTATGAATATAGCATTACTTTCACTCTAGCTAAAATAATTGTTTTTTTTCATATTTATTTGCCTTTTCTTTTATCGATGCATCATCTAGTTCGATTCAACTCAAGGAATATATGAACGAAAGCATTCATCTTTTTTTTCCCATAGTAAAAACAAAAAAATAACACCATCAATATGCTTAATATCTTTGCGAATACACAAGTTTAACACCCGAAAAAAATTATCAATGACGTCGACATTGATTCATGACTATATGATTATACTGGATTCTTTCTGAAAAATTCAAATCTTAAGAGCAAGAGTGATTAATAAAAAAAATACATTAATAGTGAAATAAAAACAACATTTCAATACGATACGTTCATTATTATTATCATTGTTTTTTTTTCGTTTATATTGATGCAATCAATGGTATAAATGTGTAGGTAAAGGTTGTAAACATATGAATACTGAAGAAAAAAGCAAAGTTATATTTTTTTTCTTTCTTTCGTTCTGATTCATCGCATCTCATGAAGAGCCTTTTCTCGTTATCGGTTTCTTTAATTTGTAACGAATTAACAAGTTAAAATGAATAAGAATGTGTTCGAATCGATTCAATACTGTTTATCGAATACCAGAAGTGTATTTTTTCCACGTTTCAAGAATCTCTTCTCATAGACTTTCATTAATGTCTATATCTGACAAGAATATTTTAAAATTTCTCGTGCGAAATAGAGAGGTGAAAACCGACACTAAGGCATGTAATGGTGAAAGCATTCGATCAGTTTTTTCAAAAGTTTTCTTAGTTATGAAAATGTTCATATTGAAAAATTGAAAACAATGATGGTGGAGAATAGAGTGATAAGGTTTGGGGAAATGAGTACAGGTGTCTCCTCTGTAACCACAACGACACTCTATAAAGCCAATGTTATTTGTAATTGCTTGAATTTCTATAAAAATACTAAAACTTTTAGTTGAACAAATACAATAAGAAAGTCAGAAATGAAACTACTTTTATTGATGAAAAAGATCAAAGATGAGAGTATATTATATGCTATTATTCATCATATCTATAAAATAAGTGTCATCCAGATTTCATCAAATAGAACCTGTATTTTGTCATGAGAAACAAAACAGAGAGTGTTGCGTAACAAAGACTTTGTTCCAACCCATTCGATGCAATCCTTGTTGAAACTCTTTGGTAATATATACCTTCATTCAATATTATTTGTTTTAATTGAATTGCTATCTTGATACTAATTTGATAAAACACTATGTTAGGTAGACATCAGTGCAATTTCGTTTGAATTATGAAACATGTAAATTTATTTATTCTTTATTCTTTTATGTTTCGTCTTAATGTTGATAATGAACTTATGGGGTCATTAAAATACATATTTTATGAATTTAGCGAAATCACCGCTAGCAAAAAAATATCGAAGAATGTCACTTTGGATTCTCTCAAAGCATTCAATATTTTGCTAAGAATAATTTGATATTTTCTTATATACATTGTATCGTCAAAGTCTATCATGGATAATGACTTTGAGTGTTACTATTCGGTACCTTTGTTTGACTAATATTTTTTGACTTATTGTGATCTAGGAAAGAAACTTTTTGCATAATTCTTAATTTTTTCTTTGTCACGCGTGTTAGTGGACTGAACAATAACAATCACAACAAAAATTTTGATGAACCCTAGTGAAAGTACTCATCAAGCGAGTACGACTTTCCAGCGTGAGTACTCATATTACTCGTGCGAGTACTCGAAAAATTTAATGTGTATGCATACTCGTCATGTACTCCGATGAGTACTCGTACAAATTTTTCTTTGGAGATTTACTCATAGACAAATATACGAGTACTCAATGTAGTACTTATTCTTGTTTTTCGCAGAATATTTAACAAAACACTTATGCACTAGCATACACAAAAATGAATTGGAATTATATAATAAAAGAAAATGATGCAATAAAATGAAAAATAGAAAAAAACTGTTTTAATGAATTATTTATTTTATCTTCTATCACTTTCTAGTGAGTCATTTACACGACTAAAATAAATAGTGACTTGACGATGGAAAAGAAAAACGATTTTTCTTATTCATTTGTTAACATTTCCAGTAAGATTAAATTTTTTTAAAAATATTAATGCAGACTCGCTTTAATATTATTTCCTAAATTTAGATAAAAAATCTTTCTTTAAAATATAATTTTTCAGATTGACCATAAAATGCTATAAAACGAATTATAGCTAACGACTTTTGGTACAAATCGATCGCAACTTTAAAATACGAAGATGAGTGAATAAACTATAGACAAATAGTTTTATTTTATTGTTTTTTTTTGTAAATTCTCAGATGAATATAGATAGTTAGGGATTTAAAAATGTCTCTGTTAATTTTTTTGTGCAATAAGCAATACTGCACGTTTATTTAGTATCATATTTCTCATTATCACTGATTCAATTATTATTTTTTATTCTTCACTGTATTTTACTATCCTTAATTCGTGTTTTATTGTACTCTCACTCTAAGATATAGATAATAAATCTTCACTATTTAAAAAAATAGTTAACTATTTTCTTTATTTTTATATAATGAAAATATGATTTTATTTTTTGAAGAAAATAGAAAAGAAGAAAATAAAATCGTATTTTTATTGTAGAAAAATAAAAAAATATTTAATTTTCTTCGCTGATGATGAAGATTTTCATGTCTGTATTCTTTGTGTTAAAATATACGAAACTGAGGTCAAACTTGTAGTTCTCATTTTGATCGTTTTACTCGAACTTTCATTGTGTGTGTCTGTATTTTATTAATATTTCAATATTAAATAAAAATTGATGTAGTACAATGGTACTAACCAAAAAAGTATGCTTCTGAGTATTTTACATAAACCAGCAGAGTACACAGAAACTAGATAAGAGTACTCATAAAACACTGAATATTACACTGCGAGTACTCGATCGTCATACTCAAATACTCAGATTCTAGCACGAGTACGACTGACGAGTACTCAAAACTCGTGAGTACTCATGAGTACTCGTGACATTTTCTAGCGTGAGTACTTTTTGAGTACTCGCCTATGAGTACCTTCACTAGGGCGTCTATACAAATGTCACCTTTCAAGGTTTACTACTGAATTAAAATATCATTTCTTTTGTTTCAGAATAAATATTATAGAAGTGATAAATCAAGGTTATTATTGTTTTTCTAATCATCGTTCATTGATATACAAAAAGGACGGATACAGATTGTATACAAATCTCAAGATGAAAAATAGCTTATTATAAAAAAGATCTGTTCAAATAGTGTTTAGAAAACTCAGTCGATCAATATGAATATTATATATAACTCACAGTGTCTCAAGTGAATGTTTACGTAGCAGTTTTCCACTTTACAGAAACTGTTAGAAGTTGATCTTCAACTTTTTTATGCAATTTCTTCACGATTTTTAAACATCATCATTATCGTTTTTGACTAATTTAAGACGATCAGATTTATTATGTTTATTAGGGGCAGTAATTGATTTCTTAGCAACTGCTCGAACATCGATGCAATATATTTCTACATAAGAACACTTAATAGCAACGGTGTACGTTTGGGTATATGCATCTTCTGTTCATCTACAACGCCAAACTCGTAAAACTTGAGATTTAGTTTGAAAAGCTTGGTCTTAATGCACGTCTCTCAATGAATTTGAAGTTGAGAAAAAGATTTTAGATTACGTTGTAGAAAGAAATCATCAACAAATCGACAGATGCTCCAAAACAACACAATCTTCTCTTTCAAACGACGACAAAAAACAACTCTAGTCATATGGTGGAGGTCGAATAGTTTTTCTTTCTTTTTTCTTCTTTGCGAAGGAGAATGAGAGACACTCAGCATACGAGTTTTACTTTTTGTTTGCTATCATCACGTGGAAGCAAACATACACACGCAGTAACAGTAAAGTAAGTGACATGAATAATTCATGCTTTACTACGAAAAACAAGAACTGTTAAAGAGTTTTATTTTGGAAATTTTCAACTATATTCTGATTCTAATAGAGTTAGTAATATTTGATAGTGTCCCTATTTGAGGCAGCTGTAACATTTCTCTTTGGTTTCTCAAGAAAACCGAGTATAAACTCATTGCTTTAATGCCTTGTATTGATATAGCTTCACATGGAAAATATTGTTAACAATAAAATTGAATTAAAACTATGTGCTGTAATCGATTATTTCAATTTTTTTTTCAAAAATAAAGAAATGCTACGAATATATCAAAGGGATTGAAAATGAGAAAGTACTTTTTATTATTTCCATGGATACTGATAATAGAAAACAGACCTCACATTTGATTACGTTGATTTATCATCTGAAATTACAATACACAGCACATATTTATATTTATTAGATAAAAATGTTTATTCATATGTGACTCACTTATACTAAGGTAGGAAAACCAGACTTCACAATGAGTCATATGTTCTTCTTACCATTGATGTTGACATGTAAAATACACCAACCAGAAGTTTTTGCTCAATTCCATTCACCATTTTTCACTGTCCTTCGATTTAACTTCAATCATTATCATACTTTCGTATTGCTGAAACATGTCGAGGACACAGGTTTCGACGATAAAATCTTCATATAAATGATTGAGAATCATTATTCAAAGAGTACTGAAATAATTATTCAAAGCCGTTTGTATTTGCAGCAAAAACTGTTTGGATTAAAAAGATTGAAAATAAATGAGATATAATAACAAAGTCATTCTATGAACTGTGTATGCTTGGACACAATACAAGACTATTAGTGTTCTATGATGGAGTAACGGAGCTATGGTCCATTGAAAAAAATCAATAGACTTAGTTGTATTACAGACAGCTCGTGTATAAACATACCTAACAATCTGTAGTATTCGAATGCGAATACCCTGCTCGATTGTTTAATTTTTACATAGATTATCAAATTTATGTATCCTCTGTCAAATACGGAAAACCACGTATCTCTAGATACTTTTACGTCTGAGGTATTTTTGATACAACTAAGTCCGTTGACTTTTTCAATAGATAATAGTTTATATTTCATGCCCTTTACACACAAGACAATAGCGGCATCTATTATTTATCACACGTCATAATTGGATATATATTCTTGTCGAATTAAAATTTACATATCAAAGAAAAGAAACATTGAATTTTATTTATGTTTTATTGGTGGCATCAATTAAATCAAAAATAAATAGCAAATAAAATATTTTGTTTATTTTTATTATACAAAGCTAAATTGTTTCTTTTAGATAAAAACGATATTCACCTTGACAAACTTTATTATATCAAGGTTTCATTTCTAAAGTAAATCGACTATGTAAAAATAACGCTCCGTAGTAACAATTTACACTCTATGAACTGTTATGCATTCTTTACTTTGATGTATATGAATAATACAATCGAATTGTAATCAGATTTTCGTTCATAGTTTAGGAAAAATAGATAATTCCCTCAACTATTTTAATTCATTTTAACAATTTTCTTTTGAATTGATGAGTTCATCATTTTGTATCATATTTATATTTTTAGATTTACTATTCGCATAGTGTTTTTTTTATATAACAATATTTATTTAGAATTAACTTAAATCTAAACTCATATAGGTATGTATTAATTGTCATCTTGTGAGTAAAAAAGAAATTTTTTAAATAGGTACATCAGCTTGTGTAATATTCGTATGAAAATTTATTTTTCTTTTGTATACTGCGGAACAAATTTCTTCGCTGATTAGTCTAAATATTGATGTGTTGATAAATCAGTAGTTTTCTAATCAATTTTGACTCTTTTTTAATATGTTATGTTTAGATTTTAGTAAAGAATGTTGCTAGTTGATCGTAAAATGAAAACAACTACTCATTTCTGAATCGAGATTTTTTTTTGAATATGTTGTTGAAATAGCAATTCCTACTCATCTAAATATTTGCATTAATGTCAAGAAAAGAAAATATTGGAGAGAAGAAAGGAATCTTTTAGGTTTTTATTTCAAAATATTTTTCAATTGAGATAAAACCTAAATATGTGACGAACTTGATAAGACAAGTTTCTATAAAAAGTACCTGTAAACTAGTTCGACATATCTTACCTTCATTACTCATGATACGATAAAAACACAGAAAGTACATAGGTATCAAGCCGAAAGGTAACTGTGACAGGAATAAACGAGTAATTCTTTGTTTCTTTTCTCAAATCCGATTTCTATTAAAAAGAAAAGTATTTGAAAACACTATACAGATATCATCTCGGTATGTAAACAGACCTGCACATTGTTGAGCTTGTCTGTTCAAATCATTCGAAGCAGAACTACTGAAATCAGAAAAGTTGACAGAGAATTTTCTATAGGACTATTCAAATGCGAACAATGAGACTGAATTGTTTAGTTTGAAAAGTAGAAAAACAAGAGTAATTCTTCTCTATAATAATATATGCAACTGATTATTCTTCTAAGTATTGTAATATCGCCTGTTTTGTTCATTTTGAATTCATATCCGACATCATCGATTCAAAGTACGGGGCTGATTCTCGGCCCGAATACAAAAATAAAAATTTCAAATTGATTGAATTCAAGAAAACGATCATTCATTGCTATACTTTATTTATCTTCTATTACTGAAGCTAGTGGTAGAGCTAGTTCTTCGCATTTGAATTCAAAAAGTTCGGGCTTAACGATCTCTATTAGTAACGTCCATTAGTAAATTCTACTCGAATCATTTTGTTTTTACTTTAGATTTCTCATTAATTATACTACATCATGATAAGCTATTTTCCGGATCACATGAAAATGTTAATACGAAACATTTTGAATTGATAAAGAATTAACATTTCTATGAAGATTCATTTATATTAACTTATATCGAGTGTTCCAGAGAAAATTGATTTTTTTTTTGGTATTTCAATAATTCAGTCTATCGTTTTTCGAAATCTCATATCTATCAATTATACAACAGTAGGATCAGAACAACTTTCTCTCGTCCATCATCAACGATCATCAGTCATGACATAGTTCAGTTGTAAAAACGTAGAACTATTCAATTTTAGGCGACTGTACACACTGCCAATTATAAATAATAACATCGAAAGAAATATCTGTGCAAGAACTCAGCCATACAGTCAAAAAATAAGTGAAAGGAAGTTGTATTAGATAGAGTTGTAAGTCGCTCAGCTAAGATACCGCCACGATTTTTGTTCATTTGGTGTATGTCTAGGACAATAATAAAAAGTATATCATGTTGTAGAAAATTCAAAGGCGAACTGTATACTTGAACGATATAATTTTATTTCTAGATGGAATCTTCTATAGATCCAAAAAAATGTTCTATATGTTATCAAAATCCAATAAAATATACATGTCCACGATGTTCAATACGCACATGTTCTCTATCATGTTGTCTTCAACATAAAAAAACTTTAAACTGTAATGGACAACGAGATAAAACATCATTTAAATCATTAAATAAAATGAATGACCTTGATCTTTTATCAGATTATCGATTTCTAGAAGAAATTAATCGTCAAGTTGAAACAAGTAAACGAAATGAACTTGGAAATAAAATGAAATCCTTTAATGAATTAAAATATTTTCAAAAATTAATACAAAATAAATTAAAAACATTAGGATCTATACAAATTCTTTATTTACCTCGATTTTCAACAAAACATAAACAAAATCAAATGTGGTTTGATAAAAAAACAAATGATATTTTTTGGCATATTGAATGTCGATTTTTTATTAATACATTTTATATATGGACAATAACTCGTTTACCAACAAATGAAACAACATTATCAAATATTTTAAAAAAATTTCATAATTATCTAAATGAAACATCGAATATCAATGATGAATTAATACTTTCGAAATTAAAAAATTTTTCTCAAGAACAACAAATTTGTGTTTATATTGAAAATTTTGGACAAAAACGAAAACAATTTGGAAAATATGAAAAACGTTCATTTAATACAATAATTGATTTATTTCATGAAAGAATATTTATTGAATATCCTATATTATTCATATCATTAATAAATGATGAAAATCTTATGAAAGAAAATTTATTAAAGCAAAAATCTTCAAATTAAAATTGTTTTTTTCTTTGTTTGTTATGTTTTCAGATCATGCATTTTTATAATGAATTAAAATCATCATTTATTATTATTGCATTTCTTGGTTATATTTTTTTGGTTAGTGGTTTAATTATTAATTGTTTACAATTATGTTCTTGTATAATATGGCCATTTAATAAAGAATTATATCGAAAAATTAATCGCTATTTAGCATTGGGTATCTGGAGTCGTAAGTATTCGTACTTAGTTAATTATTTTTCAGGAAGATTGTAAAATGGTATAAATTTGAATTCGGTTTAAGGAAGAGATCTTGTTAAGAATTTTTCGAAAACTATGGCCGCAACTGTAGACTTCCAGCCGCGCTAGACATCTCTGCTACATATTCAATAGAATTCGCATTTTGTCAGCAATGAGATACGCTTAAACAGATGTTAATTATAATATCGGTATCATTAAATGAGGTGTAGAATGAATTAAAAATGACTCATACGCTATGAATGAGATCAAAATTAAATTTATTGTTAATTTGTGTCTTTTTTTAAATGATTTATTTGATAACGTGGATGAAGAGAGGGCGTATATTCTTCAAAGTTAACTTCGTAGGTAGCTTTAGTTTTGGTGCATGCTTAGGTAAGACTCATAACATTGTTAAGAACTATCAGCGGATTTTTGCAATTGGCTCTTTCTTCTCGATATATGCATGTTTAGCGAAGTTTCTTTCTAAAATTTTCTACAACAATAGATCTTATGCTCTTTAGTGATATCATGAAAAGATCATTTCAAATAGATAGCTCTCTTTTGAGATAAGAGATTTGCAGTAAAGATTTAAGTTTGCTACGAAGGCTTGAAAAATAATCCATTTTTTTCAGCATCGAATCCTGCTATAAGCTGGAATTTTACTAAAATAAATCCTTATCAAGACTATTCATGATAACTCAATTATCATTTCATCTTCGTAATTTTATTGCACTCTATCTTCTACATGATGTAATCTTCTTTCAATAAATTTCTTTTTCTACTCATCGTTAGATATGTGTAATTATTTCACAGATACGATGATCATACTGATGTTGTATTTTTTTGCACTACCTTCGTCAGAGAATAGTTACTCGTTTAAGTATATAGCTAGCGACGGTTAGTGTCGGGTTCGAATCACATTGTTATGCGTTCATAACGTAACACATGTAAAAGATCACATCATTTTCTCTTTTTTCTCAACGTTTTCTTCTAGTTCTCTTTTTCTTGTTAGGTCTGTATATCTTGACCTTTTTAAAAATAAAACTATAATAACAAGAGATAGCATCAGCATTACTTGAGAAGAAAGGTCCACTCGCATCAATCCGTTCAGGGTTTTAATCGACACTATGAATTGTACTTAGGAACTCAAATGGAGAGTTTTAGTCAGATGAGTTCTCTCGTACGATATTTGTGCAATGTTGTAAAAAATATTTTCCATTTTAATCAAACCATTTGCATCTTATGAGTCCAGTAGAAACCGTGCTGATAATTTTTTTTGTATTAAAATTATTATTGAATAATAAGAATCCACAATTCCTTAATCTTTGTAGTTACTTGAGTAGAAATCTTTTCGAAGGATTTTTACTATTTGAAATATTCAAGTCACTCTCGCGACTAGAAAAATAAGCTTTCTAAGAAACCTTTTATTTTTTTTAACAGAATTTACATTCGCGGCACAATGGTGGTCAAAAAGTGATTGTGCATTATATATAAAACCAGATGATCTTGAAAAAGTTCGTAAAGAACATGCTATTGTTATGTAATTCGAATTATGTTTTTGTTTTCTTAATACAAAAAGAAAAAAATATATTGAAATGTTTAGAATGAATCATAAATACGATATTGATTGGATGGCTGGTTGGATTATTTGTCAACGTCTTGGTATCATGCAAGGATCAAAAATAGTTGGTAAACAATCTCTTAAATTATTACCTATTATTGGTTGGTGTTGGATATTTACTGAATCAATATTTTTAAGACGTAAATGGGATAATGATCGTGAAACACTTGTTAAAGATTTACGAAAAATTCTTGATAATTATCCAAAAAATTGTTTTTTTAATGTAAGACTATTTTTTTTTCTAGTCTATTTTTTTATTTTTGAAATTTTCTGTCTTTTTTTTTTTAGTTTTTACTTTTTTGTGAGGGTACACGTTTTACTGAGAGAAAACGATTAATAAGCATGAAAATTGCACATGAAAAAGGTTTACCAGAACTTAAACATCATATATTACCACGTACAAAAGGTTTTACTCTATTATTACAAGGATCAGAAGATCGAAGTAAGATAAGTTACTCTCTAATGTTATGAAGAAATACTTTACACTCTCAAAAGCTTCTTGGAATTTTTTTTATTTAAAATGGATAAAAAAAAACGTTGTTGTATTGATATTTGTCTGCCTATAGTTCATACAGTTCTTTATATAATAAGCTTTGTTTCACAATCACAAAGTCTCATTACCGAGTAAAAAAGAGCATCAAGTTTAATTCTTTTGCCTCATATTTTGATGACAAATAGAGATCGCAAGCAGCAATATGAGCTCGACGAGCCTTCATGTAAAGGATTTAGGATAAAAAAGACTAGTTTTTTTGACACTTTTCTGATTTTCTACTATTTCAATACGTTAACCACTATTTTCTTGATAGGAAATAAAGCTTCTCATCAACTTTCATGTTGAGATTACTTCATAAACTGTTAATAGAACAAGTTAGTATTCGAAAACCAATTTTTTCGGTCCATCTTATAGAGATTGCGGCATTTTATTAAAAAGTAGTGTATTGTTGCAGTATCTCCGCAGTAAGCATGATGCAAATTTTCTTAATTCGAAAAGGATTAAAATCAGTTTGAAGACTTTTTTCTCATAAGTTTTATTATTAATTATTTTGTTGATTTTTAGTTACTGGAATATATGATTTGACTGTTGGTTTTAAAAAAAGTGGAGCTAAACCAAGACTCTTAAGCATAATAGAAGGTCGTTCTTGTCAAGCAGAAATATTTGTTCGACGCATTCCGCTTAGTGAAATTCCAAAAGATAGTAACGGATGTAACAATTGGGTTTATAAATTATATGAAGAAAAAGATAAAATTTATGATTATTTTGTACATCATGATACATTTGAAGGTAATGGTTTAACTCGTGTTGAAACTCAACGTAATTATTATGATTTATTAATTGAACTTAGTTGGATGATTATCATTGGAATACCATCAATATTCTATCTTATTAAATTTCTTTGGACAAGTTCATTTATTGCTCAATTAATTTTTCTTATTGTAGTTATTCTTGGTAAATAACAAACTATTGAATCATAGAAAGAATGAGAATTGAAACGACTATTGATCTGTTTCTCCAACAAAATAGACCTTTTTTAATTATTTTGTAGTAAGACATGATACTTGATGATATTAGTTTGATTGATTCTCAATTGATCGATCAAGTAAGCAGCGATCCAAAATTTTGAACACCACCGCTCTCAGAAGGCTTTTGAACTTCACAAGGACCATTTCGCTCTAGTGTTTTCATATGACTTTGACACTAAAAATGAATATTACTATTCGACTCCGCATGATTAAATACCTTTCTGAGAACCTATTCTTGGAACATAAAATGTCGATTTACTGATATCAGAGAATTCAGGAGAACTGAACTTTTAAACGAAATGAACTAGCAAGATGAGTCTTGCATTGATCAATAGAGAACAAATATTATTATCGAAAGGTCTTATTCGAGTCTAAAGACTAATGGAAAAGCCTTTCAAAAGCATTGTTCAAAATTTCGAACAGGTTCTTTCCTGGTTCGTTTATTAAAAACCAATCAAATATTGACGTAACTTTACATCTTCCACATGAGTCTTTCCAACGATACAAACCAAGACCGCTCGCTACTTTCGTTCTCAAGTTATTTAGAAAACAATTTACTTCTGTAGAGATATTAATATACATAATCAGCACATATGACTCTATCAAGAAGCATAATTTTCAATGGAATGAAAGATATTAAACTTTTCACAGATTTCCGTGAGACATTACAAGTTCGAAGAATTTTTCAGTCAGCTGTACAAAAACTAACATGTAGAGAATATCATCATGTATCATATCTTACTATCAAAGAATTAAAAAAAGGATTTCATTCGTCTTTATCCTTTATGCTTTTTGTTTATTATATAGCAACGATTGGTGTTCGAGCTATGATTGCTGTAACAGAAATTGAACGTGGTTCGTATTATGGCGAGATACAAAAAGAAAATTGATTGGGAATAATTTATATGTGATATTTGATATTTATATATGGGGAAATAGTTGGTTATTGAGATATGATTATGAATGACTTTATTATTATTATTATTATTTCTTTATCAATTCAGATCTGCACGAAAATAGTGTGTTTTTTGCATTTTTTTTAATAATAGGAATGAATTTTCTAACCATCCATTTAAATTTTTGTCTTTCAAAACAAAACAAATTTTTTGTAGGGGGAGAGTGAGTATTATGGTATTTGTTTTTCTTTGCACGTGGAATAATGATTTACATATCATTAATTATTACAATATGCACATTATGATATCATTTTTTTTTCTTTATATTTTTGATTTCGTATATATTATTATTATTACTTCTGTGTGTGTATAATATACTGACTTCAATTAATGAAGTTCGATCGAAAACTTCTTAATACTATTCAATCATTATTACCGGTTCAAATATTTCTTTGCTATTGTTTTGTTATTAGTGGTTTAATTGTGAATTTTGCTCAACTTCTTACATGCATTTTCATTTGGCCATTGAGTAAACAATTATATCGTCGAATAAATTATTATTTAGGAACATTATTATGGAGTCGTATGTATGAAAATTTTATTAAAATTTATTATTTATCTTTGTTTTTAGAATTAACTTTTCTTTACTCATGGTGGGCCTATTCAAATATCACAGTTTATGTTGATCCACAAGATTTAAAACATCTTCAACATGAATATGCCATTATACTTGTTAATCATCGATATGAAATTGATTGGCTTCTTGGATTAGTAGCTGCACAAGAAATTGGTTTACTTGGAGTATGTTTGCAAAGAAAAAAAAATTGATTTTATTTAAAAAAATGATGTGTCTTTTCTTTTTTAAATAGGGTTTAAAAATTGTTGGAAAACGTTCACTTAGTTTAATACCAATTCTTGGTTGGTCATGGTTTTTTTCTGAATCAATTTTTTTACGTCGTATTTGGGAAAGTGATAAAAAAGTATTAGAACATGATATTCAACAACTTCTTAATGGTTATCCAGATAATTATTATTTTAATGTATGTTATTTTATTTTGTTTGTGGAAATCACATTATGTGACTGTTGATGTTTATCAGCTATTCTTTATCTATCGATTTGATGATCGGTCAGACTAGTTTTGATAGTCCAACAAAATGGAATATACAAATAATGAGGAAAAAATACTTGTCTCTAGGGAAAATTTTAAGCATACTATTCACAAGACACGATTTTATGTCATTTTGACTGGTTTTTAGTAGACTTCGATCAGAAAAAAAAATTACCTATGTGCAATCAATATGATATTCTAGATCAGCAGTCAAAATCTGAGTAGATCTATGTGAATTTCAAGTATTTTCATAAACTCTTTTCTCATCGAAAAATTCACTCGTGATCCCCCCCGCCCCCCAGGTATGAGTCAAAAAATGAAGTTCACGAAAACATAGGTTTTATTGTATATTCATTTTAGCACTTAATTCTGATTGTTCAAATAATTTTTCGATGAGGTGTATTTTAGATTTCGTCCTGAGCGAACCGGCAGAGTGAATTTTCCTACGAAAAAAGAAGTTCATGAAAATACTTAAAACTCAAATAGGTCAATTCAGTTTTGAATGCTAATTCAGAATATCATATTCGTTTCATACAAGTCGTACTTTTTCTGATTGAGACTTACTAAATACCAGTTGAATCAATAATAATGTGAAATTAAGAAAAGTGTAATACGAAAATGAAAAACAAGAAGTGAATAGCAATAAGCCACCAGAAAAAATTTCTGTTCGAAATGAGGGAATAAATAAAACAGACTATTCGTCTGGTAATCGATTATCCTTGGTAAATATTGGCAGGCTGCTAGAAATTTTTCACTTGATCTGTTGTGTGTTAGCCTAATGAGGTTAAAGAACATGTGTGAGTTCCATCCAATGGAGCAATGTTAACAAGTTTTTTTTTCTTAATTTTTCTATAGTTTTTGATGGCTTGTGAAGGTACTCGATTCACAGAAAGAAAACGATTAGAAAGTATGAAATATGCACGAGAAAAAAATTTACCAGAATTAAAACATCATATATTACCACGAACAAGAGGTTTTACAATGATTATGCAAGGAGCAAAAGGAAAAAGTAAATTATTTTGAAACTTGGTTTGTTTTGTTATTTTATTATTATGTCGCTTTTCTTTCAGTACCAGGTGTTTATAATTTTATGCTTGGTTTTTCAAAGGATAATCCTTCACCAACATTTCGTACATTGCTCAAAGGACATTCTTGTAAAGCTCAACTTTATATCAAGTAAATTAAAATAGATATTCTTCCTTTGCTACTCAGAATAGGAGGTCATTCACAAGGCGTAATAGAAAATTTTGAATTTTTCACAAGCATTTTTCGAAAATTGAGCATACTAAATTAAGATTGCTGTTTTTTGTGAAACGTGATCTAAAAGGAGTGGTGAAGTATAGGGTTGAAAATTTCAACTTGTCCTCCGAACAGACCATGACAAATGTTGTTGATAAACGATTTGCATTTATGCAGGATTAAGTGAAAGAATGATAAAGAAATATGTCTCAAGATAGATAGAATTAAACAATTTACCTGTGGCTACCTACAACAGCTATATCGTGTTTCATATTTTAATTCCACATGGATTGCAATAGTAGCTTTTATAATAAAAAAGTTCTTTTTTTTGTACAAAAACTTCTAATGTACCAGTACCTACTTGCTAAAAATGCATTTTGAAATACTTGAAGAGATTTTTAAAAACCCTAGATTTTCTAGGTAAATATTATCAAAAACCTATTAAGGAATAGAAGGCCATCTTTAGAGGAGCACCGAGAATTTTCATAGTAGAAAGTCATGATCTTTTATTCTTCCGAAGAGGTTTCTTATACTGACAAAAAGGTTATTTTTTTAGACGAACTCATACACCCGAAATTCCATATGAGGATGAAACAAAATGTGGTGAATGGATTCACAAAACTTTTCAAGAAAAGGTAATTTAAGAAAAGAAAAAAGTCCGAAAAACAAATAAAATATCTCTAATAATTCTAAATTATTAGGTATAAAATCATACTCGAATCGACTGTATTTGTTTTTTTTTTAATTTTTTATATATAAAGGATCGTATCTATGATCATTTTGTTCAACATGATAATTTTGATGGTCTTGGTTTACCAGAAGTACCTGTTGTTCGAAATTATTCTGATCTTTTAATTGAAATTTTTTGGCTTGTTACTATTGGTATACCTTCTTTGGTTTGGTTTATTAAATTTATCTTACATAGTACATTATTTGGAAAAATCATTTTTACATTGATTATTCTCGTTGCTTATGTGGTTATACAATTGATGATTAATATGTCGGTAATAAAAAGTGATGCAAAAGTAAAGAAGAACAAATAGTTATGACATAAAAGAAAACAACTTTTTTGTGACATTTCAGCTTCTATTAACAAGTCTTTCCACATCTATCTGTAGATATTTTTTTGTCAATTGTTTTCTTTTTCGTTTTTTTTACTCATTGCAGAACAAACGAAAATCTTTTCGGTTTTCGACTTCTCCTTTTTTTTTGTTATTAACACTGTTAGTATATGTTAGGTGAACCAAAAATAAGTAGTAGGATAAAAATTTGAAATATCTTCACTTAAGTTCAATCGAACAGATTGTTTTCTTTTTGTGAGTAATAGGAATTTATTACAAGTTTTGTTTTGCTTTCATACAGATATAAGAAATAAGTACTATATTGAAATATTATTATTAATTTTTCTAAAAACATATAACATTAGATTATATTTCTTTAAGAAAGTTAATAATGATATTCGAAAGCAATATTTGTTTATTTTATTTCTATAAAATTATATTTTACATAGATCTCTATTACCAAAAACAAGATTTCAATATGTTTAATTGAATCTAAGTGAAGATTTTCTAATTTTTTCGAACTCAACATCTAAACTCTCACAAAAAAAAGCAAATAAAACTTTCTTCAGTCTTTTAGATATTTACTGTAGTCAGTTCTTTTGTTGTGTTATTAATCAATTAATTAAAAATGTTCTTTCCTGACGAAGAACTTGTTGAAGAAGGTGATACATCAACTCCATTTTATCTTGTCATGATGTTTATTTTAACACCACTTGTTGTTAGTCGACGAGTTAAACGAAGTGCTGCATTAGTACGACAAAAATTAGGTACTGGTGTTAGACATACTATGTCAAGATCAATACATGGTATATCATCAACTGCAAAACGGATAGCAAGAATGAAAAATTTTGTTAAAAAACCAAGAACTTTATTAAAGAAACCAAAAGCACCATCAAAAGTAATCGAAAAAAAAAAGAGAATATCAAATGATTATAAGTAAATGAGTATGATCTTTTAAAATTTCTAATTTAGGTATCAATTTATAAAATGTTACCACTTAAATTATTCTCTCGTGTAATGGGTTGGATAAGTCGTCTTTATTTACCTATATGGCTTCGTCCACTAATTTTTAATTTTTATATAAAAATATTCTCATGTCATGCTCATGAAATGTATAATCAAGATCTTAAATCTTACTCTACAATATCAGAATTTTTTCGTCGTAAAATAAAAATGGAATTACGTCCTGTAGATAAACAATCTCCAATTGTATCACCATGTGATGGTCGTGTTTTAACATGTGGGAAAGTATCTCGTGGTCTTATTGAACAAGTTAAAGGTATAACATATAGTGCATCTTCATTTCTTGGCGTTCCATTAACGGCTGGTATAATGAAATTTCAACAACAAAATCAAACAAGATCTAATTATGATTATGATGATGCACATTCGTATGCCGAAAGTTTACTTAGATATCGTAGTCATGCACTCTATTATGCAGTGAGTATGATGATTAAAAAAAAGATTGAGCAACATTTTTGCTCATGATAGTACTTCACCGTTACTTGCGTATAAGATTATTTTTCTCTTCTCTTCCTTTCATTGGTTCTATGGTATGGAAGCAAAAGAAGTCCTCAATAAAGAACGCCCATGAAAAACCACGAGAGGAGAGGAAAGGTCATAACAGTGAGGAAAAAAAAACATAACTTCAGAACTCCAAAATACTGTAGTCACACTTTTCCTTGCCAGGTCTGCAGGACAAAACAGACCAATTGATGTTTCTGGCTTTTTATATTCACTAAGCTCTATACTATGATCATAATGTATCAATTGAGTTTCAGTTATATGCTTAATTTGATTTTATGCAGATAGTATGATATTAAGTTCTTGTACAAAAAAACATTATATAAAATCATACATGAATGGATTAACAATTTCAAAAGAGTAACTTCTCAGAATTCTATGGCAATTTCATCAACTAATAAATCACTCTATGGAAAGAGGGTCAACAAATGCGATTTTTACTTCGACATTCTTTTCAGATAGTCAAAAACATTTTTCTTTTTTTTTATTCATACTAATAGCTGTAATTAGTTCAATAAGATGGACTTCATGAAGCCAATCACTTACAAAATAATTCAAAATGTCTATGTATTTTTCAAAGAAAAGACGTGCGTATAAGATTTGTCGAAATGTAACTTGGTTTACTAAGTATATGAACTCTAATAAAGTACAATCAGTTATAAAAGAATCCATAAATGTTCAACAGAATCCATAATGTCTTCTTCTTTTATATATGTGCTTTCGTCCTAAACCAGATGTCAAGAAGTTTAGTTCAGCTTCTGATCTCAGATTTTGCAATGTTTTAACAGCTCAGTTTCAAGAAACAATCTGTCCGATCAACTTTTGTTCTATGACTGGAATACTATTACCAAAATAGAACAAAAATTTTTTGTACTGCACTACTTCAGAAACTACAAAGCTAATAAGAGATCAGTTCTTATCAGAGGAGCTGCTTGAACAGATTTGGTGATATGATCTATTCTGTTCAAACCAATCTTTCGCTCTTTATTGTGTGTTTCATTCTGGAAAAATTAAGTTGATATGTAAGTGTCGTTGCTATAATGTTCTGGATGTAAATATTATGCACGACAAAACAAAATGAATGACTATTAAGTAGAAAAAAATTATATTTAGGTTATTTATCTTGCTCCTGGAGATTATCATCGATTTCATTCACCAACAGAATGGTATGTTATATCTATATTTTTCTTATTCTATTCTATTTTTTTGCTTACAGGCAAATAAGTTGGCGTCGTCATTATATTGGTCATTTATTTTCAGTAAATCCAAAAGTTGCTAGTTGGCTTCAAAATTTGTTTTGTTTAAATGAACGAGCAGCTTATTATGGTTCATGGAAATACGGATTTTTTTCTATGACAGCTGTTGGAGCAACAATTGTTGGTAGTATTAATGTTCATTTTGATCCTGTAAGGAAATACTTCAATATTAATCAATTCAAATTTTTTTTTTTTGTTTTATTTTTTCATTCGTAGGAATTAAAAACAAATAATCGCTGTCGACCAAGATTAGAAAAAACATTTCAAACAATGCGAAATTCAAATGGAATTTTACTTAAACGTGCTGATAATTTTGGTGATTTTAATTTTGGTTAGTAAATTAAAAGAAATATTTCTTTTTTGATAATTTTTTTGTTTTTTCTTTGAAGGTTCTACTATTGTACTTGTTTTCGAAGCACCTGACAATCTTGTTTTTAATTTTAAATCTGGTGATCCAATTAGACTTGGTCAATCCTTATGTTATCTTGATAGACAAAAGGATGTTACTACACAAAATATAAAACCAAGTAATGGATCACCAACTCTTTCAACTGAAGAAAGCGAAAGTTCAAATGAAGAAGATGAAAATCTAAATGTTGGTAATGACGAACAAAATATTGATCAAGAATTACTTGTTGATACAGTGGCACTTGATGCAGCTATTGTTGATGCTGGTGCCACTGCTAATCGAGAAGTGATATCGAATGATAATAATGAACAATATTCGTCCACTTCGAAAATTTAAATCTTTTATGATTTTTGTTTTATAATCTGCATATATGTTGTGTAGCGAAGTTTGTTTCCAATTGATATTTATATGATGTTGTTCTGTTTTATTCTGATTTACGAAGATAAAAATAAAATAATTTTGATATATTCGAAAAACTATGAAGAGAGATATTTTATGATCATTCAAATAGAACATAATTTCATAAAGTAATACAACTCAAGATTTACATAGTGACATGATGATGATCTAATTCGAGCGAATATGAAAAATTGTTAGTTATGCTTTTTCTTTAATTTAGAGATTGTTTCGTCGGCCAAATGTAGACGCTTTTGACCATATGGATTCGCGAGAACAGTTAGTTTGGAGTTGTCAACACTAGAGGTGTGTCGGATCGAAGAGTTACGAGAAAAAACTTGTACGAAGTAGAACTAAAACTTACTAAACCACGGTTTTTAGCAAATTATGTTATAAATCATATTAATCAAAGCAAATTTTAGAAGCGATTATCAATAAATGAAACATTGATCGACTGAATGAATAAAAACAGTTATTTAAAACTATTTTTTAGATTCCATAAGAATTAAATCCTGAAATACTTTTCTATAAGCCACAATGGAGACCACAAAAAGAGATGATATTATGATCGAATCAAGATCGTACGGGAACACACTTGATTGCGCCTATATCTCTAATCAGTAATGATTGTAATGATATCTAGAAATATTGTTGACCGTGATGAAAGGTTGTGCTTATTTATATCACAAGATGCGACATACTTACGAGACTAGGGATGCGGAAGATTAAAGATACTGGCGAGAAAGATATTAAAAGCTGCTTTGGAGCTTTTGAATCTGTAATATGAACATTAGTAGATCTCAGTGAGATTAAGAATACTTTAGAGCAATTGTGCCCAAGGCTTTTCCTTACCAGATATGATCGAATCTCATTCCAAGAAATATAAGGTCATGATCATTTTTGCTTTTGAGGAGCTCAGGTGAAGACACAGTCGACGGCGCAGACCGATACCATCACATTCAGATCTATTATAATCATATCAACAAAATTTATGATATTGGTTTAGCAATGTTCTATTGAAGCTAATCTGGCCTTACATGTACTGTCTTTGCAGTATTTTGCCACTTTCTTTGTAAATAACAGCACGAATGAAAATTTCCAAAACATATTTTACAACACAAGTCTTTTAGCTGTATCTAACGACATACAGATCATCGAAAAAAAAAATTGCTCAAATTTTTAATATTCAAACTTGAGTTCCAATTCTATTCGACTGTTCAGATACTTTTACAACATTATGAAATAGTATCACTCATGGTGACCCATGTACATAAACAAAACATATCGTATCTCTTATTCATACAACTGACTCATTGCCACACTACTCTCTTCATCAGCGCTCGTCATGTTCTAGATCATGTCGTTTACAAGGTTTTTTCCTCTATGAATAACACAGTTGTTTTATTCGCTACGTTCCCCATATTGACTCATAACCATCAGTAAACAAACTATGGGTATTTAAGCGAGTGATTTTACTAGCGATATTATTCTACACAATGCTTCGAATCAAACCAGAGATGTCCATCGCGGCGCTGCCGCGCCGCCGCCGCTGCCGCTGCCGCTGCCGCGGTGGCGGTGGCGGCGCGGCAGCGGCAGATTTTTAAAAAAAATCACCGCGGCAGCGGCGCGGTAGCGGCAGATTTTTTTAAAAGTCATCGCGGCAGCGGCGCGGTAGCGGCAGGTTTTTTAAAAAACCATCGCGGCAGCGGCGCGGCAGCGGCGCGGCAGCGGCAGGATTTTTTTGGAGGACATTGAAAAACTGTATGAATTTAATAGAATTTCACGATTTACAAATGAAACGCCCTGATATTGAATAAATCTGATGGACTAGTACCCATATCTCTGGTCAAATATAGTCACAGCAGTGAAATTAGAAACAATTTTTTGAAAATCGTCGCGGCAGCGGCGCGGTGGCGGCACGTTTATTTTATAATTCATCGCGGCAGCGGCGCGGCAGCGTTTCTTTTATAAGTCATCGCGGTGCGGCAGCGTCGCGGCAACATTTTTTTATAAACCGCCGCGGCGCGGCAGCGGTGCGGCAGCTTTTTTTTTCTAAGGCCGCGGCGCGGCAGCGGCAGATTTTCAGCCGCGATGGACATCTCTGAATCAAACACGACTCTCCGTTTTCTACACATTAACCAAAACAACAATATGTGCCATTGAAATATGTGAGTGTCGAAGCATACATTAAATCCTTTGCTGCAGACGTTACCATCAAACAAGTTTTTCGAAATGATGAAACAAAACCAATTGAAGCAGTGTATTGTTTTCCAATAGAAGAACAAGCAGCCATCTATTCATTTATTGTTCAAATTGATAATCGAGAAATTATTGCACAATTGAAAGAAAAAAAACGAAGCTCAATGAGAATATAGCGATGCTCTTAAACTAGATTATGGTGCATATTTACTCGAACAAAATGAAAAATCTCAAGATAATTTTATGATCAATGTTGGTGCACTACCAGCTGGTAAATAAATATCACATCTCTATATCATATATCTTTGAACTCGATCTTGTTGAAAATGGAAGCTGTATTTCGATTTGTTATTCAAACGGCTATCGCACCTCGATACAATCCAAATAAAGGTGGTATCAGTTCAGCAGCTGGTACCACATCCAAATATGTTCAAACAGCTTCATAAACAATTGAATTTCGTTGTCAAATGGAGAAAACCAACATCTCTCGAGTTAGTTCAACGTCTCATCCTATCCAGATTGAAGTCGAACGAAGTTTTCCAGTGAATACTAATGCAAAAAGTCAATCAATTTCATACCAATGATTAGGAAGACAGATTGCATTTTCTTTTCGTGAATGTTCACTACTAAAAATATTGATATATTGATATTTTTTTAGTAAATAAGAGTACGAAAAAAAATTACGAACTAAATTTTCTTACATTATTTTGTGAACTATGCCAAATGAAAAAAACAATAAAAAAAACCGTTCAACTTTTGAATGCCAGCAGCTTGCATTCAATCTTAGTTGACCATTCAATTTGTTTTAGAATACTATGAAATAGGATCAGACACGATCAGTTCTGTGCGCTAACAAAACACTTCTCATTTTCTCCTCCTACAATTGACTTATTGTCGCATTACTCGCTACACTGGCACCCGCCATGCTTTGCAACGTGTCATCAACTATGTTTTCTTCTCTATGAATCATACAGTCGCATTCTTCGTTCTTTTCTCAATATTGACTCATGACTTTCTCTGAGCAACGATTGAGTATTTAAATGAGTAATTTCAGGAGCAACATCATTTTGCACAATGCTCCGAATCAGCCAATATTCTTCCGTTTCTTCGCAGCAGTCAGAACAACAATATGTGCCATTAAAACATGTGAGCGTCGAAACTTTTATTAAATTTTTCGCTGCCGATGTGACTATCAAACAAGTTTTTCGAAATGATGAAACAAAACCAATCGAAGCAGTGTATTGTTTTCCAATAGAAGAACAAGCAGCCATCTATTCATTTATTGCTCGAATTGATGATCGAAAACTCATCGCACAATTGAAAGAAAAAAACGAAACTCAACGAGAATATAGCGATGCTCTTGAACAAGGACATGGTGCATATTTACTTGAACAAGATGAAAAATCTCAAGATAATTTCATAATCAATGTTGGTGCACTACCAGCTGGTAAAGAATGTCACATCTCTATATCATATGTCTCTGAGCTAGATCTTGTTGAAAATGGAAGCAGAATTCGCTTTGTGGTTCCGACAACTATTGCACCTCGATACAATCCAAATACAGGTGATGTCAGTTCACCAGCTGGTACAACGTCGAAATACGTTCAAACAGCTCCATACACAATTGAATTTCGTTGTCAGGTGGAGAAAACCAATGTCTCTCGAGTCAGTTCAACGTCTCATCCTATCCAGATTGAAGTCGATCAAAAGAGTATCTATGTCATCCAATTCACTCAACAAAACACACGTCTAGATCGAGATATCTTGCTAGATATTGAGTTAAATAGCAATCGTTCAAATACCATTGTTGCAGTGGAACCAGGTGTTGTTATGGCTTCATTTGCACCAACCGAAGAAGATTGTCAACGTACGATGAACCACGTAGAAATGACAAATGAGTTTATTTTTGTCATCGACTGTAGTGGATCGATGCAACATGAAAACAAGATTGGATTGGCACGTGAAGCTATGTTACTCTTTTTCAAGAGTCTTCCCCTAGATTGTCATTTTAATATCATACGATTCGGGTCAAATCATGAGGCATTATTCGACGAGGTCACCGCTATTTATAATGAAAAAAATACTCAAAAAGCTGAACGGCTTATCAATCAGCTGCGGGCGGATTTCGGCGGAACTGAGCTAGTCTGTTTCATAGATTATATCCTAAAAGAAAACTTCGTTTGTCTCTATTCTAGTTAGAACCACTGAAATGGTTAGAAAAGCATCCTCCACGAAAAGGTCGTGTGCGACAAATATTTCTGTTGACAGATGGAGAAATTTCCAATGTCAACGAAGTACTTGATCTATGTCGTTCAATGGCTACTTCTACACGTATCTTTTCATTTGGTTTGGGTCATTCTCCAAGTCGTTCACTTGTCAAAGGTCTTGCTCGAGCAACAAATGGATGTTTTGTTTTTATTCCACCTAACACTAGTGTCGATATTCATGTTGGTGAACAATTACAAAAAGCTTTGCAATCCTATATAAGTGGCATACAAGTGGACTGGAATTTGGGTACTACTGTTATGAGTACACCAACAAGAATACCACCAGTTTATGCTAATGATCGTCTAATTGTCTATGCACTTGCTAATGATCCCATGTTTGTCTTCCATCATAATTCCAGCGTTGAATTACATACCAATAAAAGTCGATTGGACGAGGCAAAAATTGATTGCACACCGAACGCGAACACGAATGGGGCAATTGCTCGACTCGCTGCCAAAGCACTTATTCTCGAATTGCAACATTCAAAATTAACCTCTCTGATCAAGAAAAAGAAATCAATTTCGCTACTAGGTTGCTTTCGAAAAAACCGTCGATTGCCAACACCAGCACCGGCAATCAATGACAAAGAAGTGAGAAAGAGATCCATTATTGAGCTCTCACTCAGGTATCAGATTCTCAGTCCGTATACCGCTTTTATTGGTATTGAAAAACGAGTGAATAGCAATAACACCGACATAGTTTTGCGCGAAGTACCAATTCAAATATCAGCCGATAACCAACACTTACTGATAGCTCATTCCACGCATCAGTGTGGCAATACGATGCCACCTAGTTCGATAGCATTATGTATGAAACGAGTACCAATGGCGATATCTGCCGTGAATCGGTCTATGTCAACGGAGTACAAACAATATAAAGCTCGTAAACCGATACCTCAATCAGATTCATTTTCAGAAGATCACACCGATAACATTGATGAAGAGGACCTCTCTCTACAGGCTTTCCCTTCAATACCATTCAAATCCACTTATGTTTGTTCTACACTTAGTTCACATCAACAGTCTTTGATTGACGAAGAAAAAGATGAAACGTGGCCTACTGATAACCAAAATATTATTCGCTACTTGATCAGCAAACAAAAATTTGATGGTTCATGGGATTTAGATGCGAAAGATGTAGAACACTTGACTGGAAAACCGTTAAGAAGCTTTCCAGCATCTAACAGTAAACAAATTCTCACTTCGGCTATTGTTATTGTCACACTTGAAACGCGTTTCGCTACAATGTCGACATTGTGGTATGGTGTAGTTCAAAAAGCTCGCAAACGTCTTTTCAATTTACTTGGCAAAGACGTTAAAAAACTCGAATCGTTACTGGAGAACATTCGTCAACAACTTTGAAGGTTCTTGGCCATCGATTGATCATGCGTGTTTCGCCTACTAATACTATTTTTCTGTAGAGTCAGAAAACAAATAAAAGCTTTTATCCACAGAAAATTAACAGTAGAGAAGATGATATCTAACGGAAACTTGAACACATTACAGTCGATCTTCGATGATAGGCAACCATTTCTAACGGAATCTACATTTCAAAAGTAATCGATACACTTTCACAATTTTTTAATTCACTCTTGATTCTTTATTTGAGAAAGTTCGAAACACAAAATTTTTGCAAAATGGAGTGTATTGTAGTAACCATCTCCAGAACTCATACATGGACTGAATTCTCTTTTGCGCTATCTTGTTGAAATATATCTAATCGTAGAATTTTAGCAAAAGAAGTCACTCAACAAGTATTTTGTATTGTCTTCAAACAGTAAAGTAGTAAGAACGATCGAATCACACAGTCTGTTCCAGAAGAAACTATGTATTGTCATAAAAACTAAGAACCAATCCTGTTTTCAACATACCATTACGGAGAGCACTCTTGGTGTTACAAAAGCCATTATTAAACTTGCTCTCTTTTTTCTCTTCTAATATAAAAAGGCTAACAAAAAAAAATGAGAGATAACCTTGCTCGATTGTGAAATTGAAAAAACTTTTAGAGATGTTTGGGTTTTGGCTTCTCCTCATTCTCATTTTGATCTTCGAAAATTTGACATTCAGACATTGCTGTTTCTAACAAAAGTAATTTCGATTGGTTTAAGATTCGATGATATGATCTAGCAGGGCTTGACATTTGTGTAAAGACTTTTGCACCGCTTGTTACTACAAATTCAAAAGCGTCAAACACGTAGAAAAGAGAAAAACGAAACGAAATTCGAGTTGTTTAGTCCAAACTACGTGATGAAGACCCTTCAACAAGACCGAAATATGTCTTAGGTGACTCGATGTCCACATACACACAAATATTTGTACACCTTTAATTTTCATCTTTTTTCAAATATATCAAAAAACATTTTTGGAGTCAAAAAGATATCTTTTTGTATAGAATTTTAAGTGGAATTTGATTGTCAAGATCTTACCAAGATATATAAGTGATTCTGTTCAGGATCTATGTAATATTGGTAAATCTTTCAATCACAAAACGAAATTGAATACCAATGTAGAATTAAGCCTTACCAATGATACATGAAAGAATTTCTCAAGCTTTTATTATGTTTCGTTTGGAACACAAGAGACTGTACAAGCATACCAATATTTTATCTTGATCATGGCTGCATCTTTGTATAGAAATATAAAGAGATTCTAACAAAACCTCAGAAGATCTCTTTCAGTATTATTAAAAGTTGATATTGCCATTGTTTTACAATTAGGCGAGAAACACTAGTTATTCTTATGATTTTCTTCTGAACAGGAATTAGGGTATCATTGCGGTTTTTCTATTACATTTATTCTTCTCATGGGGTAGCTATTCTTCGTCAGAAGCAAATTATTTGGTGAAACTTATTCATACTTAAGACTACATGAAGAAAAAAAATGTGTTTTTAGGGTGTGAATGTATCTTACTCACACACCCACATCCTGTTCACTAATGATGCAATAATTGTCTAAGTAGTTGATCAACGAATAATGGCTGGTACTACTGACATCTCTTACAGGTTCTTATAAAAAACTGTTTTTCATTGTTAAAAAAGAAAATCAATGCAAAAGTTTATGTTATCGGTATTACCAATAACTTCGTTTCTAAACGTTTCAACATTTATCTTTTCATCCCTGATTCATAACTGAACAATCCATGTGCTTTATTATCTACCATGAGCTATTTTCATAGCGGTTATATATAAATTAATAGTTGCAAGAGATTATTGTCTACTGTTATTGTTGTTGTTATGTTGTTTTACGTATGTCGAATCTTCAGAAAGACAATATTCGCAAAACCCTATTTATCAGGATTTTTGTGAATAAACAGAACATACTACTAAAGATCAGAATCATAAAATTTTCGTTTTCTTCAGCCTTCAAAACTGAAATAGAAAACACTAAAGAATTCTAGAATTTCTCTGAATTCGCTAGACTTTAATTAAACTTGAACATAACTTAACATAGAGAGATAAAATCAGCTGTTTAAATTCATCGCTTTGTTATTTTTCTATTTTACATCTTGTAAAAACTCAGTTTAGTTTTGCCTGACATATATATTTGTTACTGTAACATACATTATAGTCGGATTACATCTTCTTGTACATTGTTTGATTGTATTACAGCGTCTAAAAGTAAGCATTGTCAAATTTTTTTATTGAACTTGAAGCTATCAGTCTATCCGGCTTCTTTGTTATATGGATATCTAGCAGAGAAATGAGGCAGTGAAATGCATATTGAAACAAATGTTTTTCACGTGAATTATACCAATGTTTTTATGAAGCACAATCGTTTGAGGGTGACCGCTCACTTCGGTACATGACATTTCGTCCCGTTCAATTCGCCCCACACGATTCGTTCCAATTACATTTCGTCCCATTACATTTCGTTCCAATTACAATTCGTCTGATATCTTTGCTAAGATCAACTTTTAGTTATTTTAATTAGATGTCGTGTAAATACTTATCGTCGCGTCTAGTGAATCATCGCGATAATAAATGACCAATGAACAATGAATATATTCCTTTTTTCTATTCTACATATTTATCGAGATTAATTTTCTATTTGTCATTCAACCACGTGCGCTCGTAGTTATTGGCATTTTGTACAACTTTGTACAAATAGTATAAACAAAAATATGAATACTATTGAGGTATGAAAGAGTTCTCGAGGAAATTCAATGATATATTTTTCAGAATATTTGTACACTCAACATCGAATAACAGAAGAAAAACATATATTTCGTTGTGAAGATCGAAATTGTAGAAGTAAGTGTAAATCGTTAAATCTAATCTTTTAACTTTGCTTGATATTATTTTTTGATCGTTGTCAAACGAATATTCAGATGGAAGTATTTCTCAAAGAACCATCTGAACATTTTCATGTACCTGATCCAGATCGGATGCACCTCATTCGACTTAAAAATGAAATTAAAAGTCGTGGTGCATCATCAGATGAAGGAGCTAGTACGATACTATTTGATGTATTACGGACAATTCCATTAACTATAACTACTGATTTACCTACAAATGACGCATTGTTGCAAACGATTCGATGTGAACGACCAGCAATGCAACTTGATCATAATGGTTGTTTACCTTTAATATTACGGCAAACTGATCGAGGAGAAAGTTTTATTCTATATGAAGATGATTCTATGGTAATATTCACATTTGATAAGGACTTATCAGTTTTAAAGCAGTTAAATTTATTAAAATAAACTTTATCTCATATTGCTATACTGAGAATGAATAGTTACAATATGGGACGAAATGTAAGGGGACAAAATAAAATTGTGACGAATTGTAAGGGGGCAAATTGAAAAGGGACGAAATGTAATTGGGACAAAATGTAATAGGGACGAAATGTAAGGGGACGAAATGTAATGGGATGAATTGAATGGGACGAAAAGTAACGGGATGAAAAGTAGGGGACGAAGTGTAGGGGTACCATAATATGTAAGTCATGGTAATAAAAGTTTGCTCAAATACTTTCACAACGTTATGAAATAGTATCATCACGATTGCCCATGTGTGCAAACAAGACACATCACATCTCTTATTCATGGAACTGAATCATCGTTGCAATACTCACTGCTCTTTTACCTTACATATTTTGCAGCATATCGTCAACACTGTTTTCTTCTCCATGAATCACACTGTCATATTTTTCGTTCTTATCTTCACATTACCTCGTGCTCTTCAGTAAGCAAACCTTGAGTATTTAAGTCAGTAGTTTCAGCAGAATTATTATTCTAAACAATGCTTCGAATCAAGCAAGATTCTGCCTTTTCTACACAACAGCCACAACAACAATATGTGCCCTTAAAACAAGTCAGTGTCGAAGCACACATTCGATCATTTGCTGCAGATGTCACCATCAAACAAGTTTTTCGAAATAATGAAACAAAACCAATTGAAGCAGTGTATTGTTTTCCAATAGAAGAACAAGCAGCCATCTATTC
>CAJNOP010000039.1:699978-756393 GCA_905250075.1 Rotaria sp. Silwood1 | reverse complement strand
GGGTTGGGTCGGGTTGGATCGGGTTGGGTCGGGTTGGATCGGGTTGGGTCGGGTTGGATCGGGTTGGGTCGAGTTGGGTTGGATCGGGTTGGGTCCAGTTGGGTTGGGTCGGGTCGGGTTGGGTGTGGATGTGAGTGTGGGTGCGTGGGTGTGGTGTGAGTGTGGGGTGTGGGTGTCGGTGTGGGTGCCTGCGTGTGATGTGGGTGTGGGATGTGGGTGTGGGATGTAGGGGTCGGTGTGGGTCGGTGTGGGTGTGTGGTGTGGGTGTCGGTGCGGGTGCGGCTGTGGCTGTAGGTATGGGTATGGGTGTTGTAATTGTTAATGTCACAGCGATACCCACACACCCACATCCCTACCCTTCCACACCAATACCCACACCCTCCCACCCACTCGCACATCCCACACCCCACCCACACACCCAACCCAACTCAACCCAACCCGGCCCGACTCGACCCGACTCAGCCCAACCCAACCTAACCCAACCAAACCCAATCCGACCCAACCCAACCCAACCCAACCCAACCTGATCCAACCCAACCCAACCCGACCCAACCCAACCCGATCCAACTCAACTCAACCCGACCCAACCCAACCCGACCCGACCCAACCAAACTCAGCCCAACCCAACCCGATCCGATCCAACCCGACCCAACCCGACCCAACCCAATCCAACCCAACCCAACCCTAAATCAAACCATATATTATGTACATATAAAAATGCGTGCCATGATTCGATAAGAATATAAATAATAGAGATCTGTTATATACACATTTTTTATGATATAGTATCAGAACAGTTATATATGATAATATATAATGAGCCTCTATATGTGAAAATTAGCTCGGGGCATTATCACATTAATACTGTTCGTTGCAATCTCCTGCACTTTAGGTGTAGCCAATTTTGAATTTCCTGAAAAGCGGAATTTACCATGCCCTCTGTTATATATATATGCATATGTATATCCATTATTTTAAACCTGGTCGCTAAGGTCTGTAATGGGGGCCTGTCTGTAAGGGGAGGGGGAGCCGCGAAACCTCGAACTTAAAACTTACAAATCACTATTTTCTTCGAAAATATGCGTGAGTTCCACAAAAGTTTCTTGTCTCTAAATACTATGTAACATTCATGATCGTGAATTTAATCGCGGAATATTCGTGATCGTGACTGTAACCGCGATTATAATTGAAAAACCAAATTGTGATTGTGATTGTGAACCCTGTTTCCTTCATGATCGTGATAAAAAAAAAATCAATCACGTAAGACACTACCAGTGGTTAATCGTTAGATTGAGGTGTATTAGAAAACTCGGCATCTCTCTGGTAGCATATATAGTTTTAGAAGATATGACGAGTACCACAAAATTCAATTATCACTATAGTCTGCCATAAATAAGACAAGTAGAGAAAGCAAGATGACAGTTGCCACCACAAATTCTGCATACAATATAGAACAATGTCAATACTAAGTTTCGTGAATCTAATTTACTGAAAATGGCGCGTAAAATGTATGCAATCGACTTGATGAATAAAGAACAAGTTAAAGGAAAACTTAATTCAGGGCATAGTTTCTGGCGTAAGTAGTGAGGTTCTACTGACAATCCATGATACAAAAGTATTCTATCATTTATAGAGAGAATATAAGGATCAGCAAGCCTGAATATAAGGACATTTGACCCTCTGAATAAAATCTATGGAATAACTTTTATTATTCAGAATGTTCATAACAGACTTCTAAAAAAACTCTCAGAAAGAGATCAAGAAGTTTTATCAATGTATCAGATTTTATATCTTTATCATACTGTCAGTAAACAAGGCACTAAAGAAATTCAAACTCTTAAGAAACGAGGTATAGTAGAGCTAAATGATGAGTTAATCAGAAAATCAAAAATATCCCATTGAATGAAGTCAGGTTAATCGTGGTGAATTTAGCATGTATACAGACAAACTCGCACATTTTCTGAAGTCGTTGCATAGAAATATGTTGAAATTAAACATCAACGACTTGTCTGAAATAATGAATCAGTATCAAATACAATTACAGAGCAAATATTGAAAATTACATGGTCGCATTCTCTCTCACTGTGACGTAGTTATAATATGGGTGAATTGACGAATGCTATTTCAGCGAGGGTACAGCATCATTTTATTATCGATGAAAAAAAACATATAGGTAGCCAAAGTCGAAAAAAGCAAAAAAAAGAATGGAAAAAAGGTAGTAACTGCAATACTGTTGCAAAACACATGTTAAATTTAATGCCAAATATAACACCATTGCGTAGAGTCAATTTGAATTTATCGATTATTTTCGACAATAAAAGCAAATGAGCATGGGATGATAGATCATAATAAAAACAAAAGAGTATTTCGCAAATACTAGAAAAGATAAACCGACAAGCATGTCTGATATGACGACATATGTTAGTGAACATCATTTAGATTTAATATTAGAAGATAATGTCAATTATCAATCTATAGAGAAAAATAATCAGGGATATAATGGCATAAAACACTTGTAACTCATTTTGAGAGATAAAACCATAATCGGTGTTTCAAGTCAAAAAAAATAATTATGATTACGATGTTATTGAGAAAATATTAAATGATCTGGACATCGATAAATCTGTCGAGAGTCTTCGTAATCATAGAGCCCAATTCATAGAAAATCATTCTCGACACTTTTTGAAACTACTAAAAGTACAGCAATCGATAAAAATCTCATTATCTTCAACGGAACAACATGGATTTGTGTAAAAATACAAAATGCAAGAAAATGAAGTTAAAAAAACAATACTGAAATGATGGATATGAAAAGAAAAGAAAAGAAAGTGATGAAGTCGAAAAGAATTTGTTGAAATTGTTCTTTTAGAAAAAACTTGCCAATGAAAGATTTGAAGTTAGATCCGAGTATGGAGGGAGTGACAAAATTATAGTTGACACGGCAAAGCTAAGATTAGATGATTAACTTGCAGGAAAACCTTATCAGTATGTGAAGTACCCAATACAACTTGGTATCATAACACTACTTATAGAAAAGGTTTCTTACTTTTCTATTGACGTTTTCTGAAAGAAATCATAAAGCAGATTATATGAAACTACTGAGACGACCTTCAAATTTTTCTTAGTGAGAGTGGTAATGCTGTTTGGATCAGATTCACTGTAAACAAGTGTCGATTCAGATATCTTTTCATTCCACTGCAGTATCGACTCTTTTATTGTTAAATTTCTGCGAATAAAAGCTGTTACTCGTTTTCTGACTCTACAGATACATGATGATAGTAAGCGAAGCGTTTATGTTCAATCGATGACAAACAACTTTCACAATTGTTGACGAATGTTCTTCAATAACAATTCAAGTTGTTTGACATCTTTGTCAAGTAAATCGAGAAGACGATTGCGAGCTTTTTGTACTACACCATGCCACATTGCTGACAATGCCACAAAGCGAGTTTCAAATGCAATAATAACAATCGCTGAAATGAGAACTTGTTTATTATTGGATGATGGAAAGCTTGCCAATGGTTTCCCAGTCAAATGTTCGATATCTTTCGCATCCAAATCCCATAAACCATCAAACTTTTGTTTGTTAATCAAGTAGCGAACAATATTTTGATCGCCTGTAGGCCATGTTTTATCTTCTCCTTTATGAAACAAATCCGACAGATGTGAAGTAATACTAGAAACAATTCCACTGCTAGTGCTCGACGATGATGTGCTATGCACTACATTGCGATCATCAACTTGCTCTGAAAATAAATTTACTTGAGGTATTGATGCCGAAGCACAATGATCCATTGCATAGTTTCGAATCGAACCTGCCGTGCTAGGCAGCATCTTTCTTTGTACTTGCATTTCACGAAATGACATCGCACTAGTTGGCATCCTGTTCGCACTGAATCTCATAAAACGAGGTGTCTGTAAGTGTTGACCATCCTTCGATATTTGAATCGGTACTTCGCGCAAGACCATATCGACATTGCTGCCATTCACTCGTTTTTCGACACCGATAAAAGCAGCATGTGGACTCAGAATCTGATACTTGAGTGAAAGTTCAATAATAGATTTCTTTGTCACCTCTTTCTCGTCAATCGTCGTTGCTGGTATTGGTGATGGGCGATCTTCTTGAAATCGACTTTGTAGTGAACCTGAATTTTTCTTCATAGCCGAGGAAGGTAATTTCGAATGTTGCAATTCGAGAATAAGTGCTTTGGCAGCAAGTCGAGCAATCGTTCCATTCATACTGACGTTTGGAATGCAATCAATTTTTGCATCGCCTAATCGACTTCTATCATTACATAACTCAACATTAGAATTGTGACCAAAAACAAACGTTGGTTCATTGGCAAGTGCATAGACAATCAGACGATCATTAGCATAAACTGGTGGTATTTTTGTTGGTGCACTCATCACATGAGCATCTAAATTCCATTTCACTTGTATATTAGTTATACAAGATTGCAGAGCTTTTTGTAATTGTTCACCAACATGAATATCGACACTAGTGTTAGGTGGAATAAAAACAAAACGTCCATTTGTTGTTCGAGCAAGTCCTTTGACAAGTGAACGACTTGGAGAATGACCCAAACCAAATGAAAAGATACGTGTAGAAGTAGCCATTGAACGACATAGATCGAGTACTTCGTTGACATTTGAAATTTCTCCATCTGTCAACAGAAATATTTGTCGCGCACGGCTTTGTTTTGGAGGATGTTGTTCTATCCACTGAAGCGGTTTTAACTAAAATAGACACAAATAAACAATATTTTAAGATAAAATCGTTGAAACTCACCAATTCAGTACCATCCAAATCTGCTTGCAACTGATTGGTGAGCTGTTCAGCTTTTTGAGCATTTTGTTCATTGTAAATGGCAGTAATCTCATTGAATAATGCTTGATGAGTTGATCCGAATCGAATGATATTAAAGTGACAATTAAGTGGAAGGCTCTTGAGAAAGAGAAACATAGCTTCACGTGCCAATCCAATCTTATTTTCATCACTCATCGATCCACTACAGTCGATAACAAAAATAAACTCATTAGTCGTCTCTACATTGTTCATCACACGTTGACAATCTTCTGCATTTGGTGTAAATGAAGCCATAACAGCACCTGGTTCCACTGCAACAATGGTATTTGAACGATTGCTATTTAACTCAATATCTAGCAAGATATCTCGATCTAAATGTGTATTTTTTTGGGCAAATTCGATGACATAGACATTCTCTTGACCGAGTTGAATTTGGATAGGATGAGATGCCGAACTAACTCGAGAGATGTTAGTTTTCTCCACTTGGCAACGAAATTCAATTGTGTATGGAGCTGTTTGAACATATTTTGATGTTGTACCAGCCGGTGAACTGATACCACCTTTGTTTGGATTGTATCGAGGTGCAATAGTTGTTGGAACAACAAATCGAATGCGACTTCCATTTTCAACAAGATCTAGCTCAGAGACATATGATATAGAGATGTGACATTCTTTACCAGCTGGTAGTGCACCAACATTAATTATAAAATTATCTTGAGATTTTTCATCTTGTTCAAGTAAATATGCACCATGTCCTTGTTCAAGAGCATCGCTATATTCTTTTTGTGCTTCCTTTTTTTCTTTTAATTGTGCAATAATTTCTCGATGATCAATTCGAGCAATAAATGAATAGATGGCTGCTTGTTCTTCTATTGGAAAACAATACACTGCTTCAATTGGTTTTGTTTCATCATTTCGAAAAACTTGTTTGATGGTGGCATCTGCAGCAAATAATCTAATGTGTGCTTCGACACTGACTTGTTTTAAGGGCACATATTGTTGTTCTGGCTGTTGTGTAGAAAAGGCAGAATCTTGCTTGATTCGAAGCATTGTTTAGAATAATAATTCTGCTGAAACTACTGACTTAAATACCTACTGCTTTCCTATGTCAGATAACGAGCAAATATGTAGACAAGAACGAAGCATATGACTATGGAATTTATAGAGGAGGAAACATAGCTGACGGTATTCTGCATAGCACAAATGACGTCAGCGTAGTGAGTAGTGTGTCGATGAGAGTTGCTTCAAGGAAGAAAAAGTATGATAAATCTCTATGATTTGCGCACAAGGCTGATGATGACGAATAGTATTGTATGATGTTGTGCTAATATTTGAACATACGAGGGGAAGTGGAAGCATAGCGCAGGTGTTCACTATTTGAGCTAGTCGTTTTGTCGATGATTTATTTGTTCTTAGATAGAGCCCACAAATATGTGTAAAAAAAAATGTTCTTTTTTCTAGTATTTTTTGCGTTCTTAAATTTAAAAGAAAAAGTCAATATATGTCGGAAGCATTGTATGTCAACCAGGACCAGGCCCAGGAAAAAATAATCCAATCAAACTTATAGATTTAGCTGTTGCTTCTACAGTCAGTAGATGTATATGAGTTATAAACAAACTAAAATTTTTAGCTCTAACGGATATGTAAAGGTTGAAATTTCGATTTTGTTTTTCTCAGTTTTAATGTTTTAGTAGTTGGTGTTATTCTTATGCAACAAAGAAGTATAGTGTAGTTTATGGAGTTAGTTATATATGGAGACCGAGATATTGCTGCAATGAATCCTACTTATATAAGGTGGTAGCTATTGAGAAATAGAAGTGATGGTTCATTTTATGCATACGTGACACTTGTCTTATCATATTTTTTTTTATATTGCTATGACGTATGGTTTAGATTTTTCTTGTTTGCATATTTACTTATAGATATTAACTGTCATTAATTAATAGCAATTGAATTAGGGTATGGAGTGTGGATGGGTATCGGTGTGAATGTGAGTAGGCATGCACCAAAACCAATACTGGTTTTGAATTTTGGGTTTTGAGGTTTTGGTTTTGATAAGGTATTGGTTTTGATATAGTTTTGGTATCGATAGTTTTGGTTTTGTGGGTGTGGGTGTGTGTGGGGTGTGGGTAGGTGTGGGTGTGGGGTGTGGAAGTGGGGTGGGTGTGGATGTGGGTGTGGGTGTGGGTGTGGATGTGGGTGTGGGTGTGGGTGGGTGTGGGTAGGTGTGGGTGTGGGGTGTGGGGTGTGAGTGTGCGCGTGAGCGTGGGTGAGGGTCAGTAAATAGAAGATGTCACCCTCATACCCGCACCCGCACCCCCATCCCCACCCACCCACACCCTTCAAATCTTAATCTATTATTCGGTCAATCATCATATATGTCGAGCGAATCATTGAATACAAATATTGAAATCGATATTGCTATGGACGAAACATCAATCGACGAAGAACCAAACAATTTATTTGATGATGTTATTGACAATTGGTCAATTTGTGTTGTTGAAAATTTGGATTCATCTGCATTTGATACATTACAAGAAGATATTGCTATTTTGATGAAAAAATGCCGATCAATTATTAAACCTATTAACAAACCAACTATTTTAATGAATTATGTTGTTAATCTTAAACCATAATTTAAAATTTCTCGTTGTCTTCAATTAGATTGTAAAAGTCGATGGAACTCATCTTATCATTTAATTGAATCTATATTAATGTATCAAATGATCATTAACAAGATTAATAGCGAAAAACATGATATTGGTCTTAATAAGAAACAAACGACAAAACTTTATTCAATTGAATTAGATCAATATGACTGGAAGCTTCTTGAATCATTAGAATATGTGTTGAAGCCAGTGGTAGAAGCAACACAACTTATTAGCGGTAGTCAGTATCCGACAATAGGTATTAGTTATTTTGTTATTGTTCAAATTCGAGATTTTATCGAAGATTCAACTGATGCTGATATTAATGATTGGAAAATTTTATGTGATTTGAAAACCATGTTACTGAAACAAGTTCAAAAATATTTTATTCAAAAAGATGAACAATGGGAATTGATGAAAGTAAGTAATTTTTATATTTATATATATTCATCTGAAAATGATTTGTATTGCATATTAAGAATTATTCGTATTTCGATCCTGTTGGATATGGTTATTTAACACGACGTGAACGACGAGCAATTGAACAATATATTAATGAATTACATGAACAGTATGATATTGAAGAAACAATTGATCAACAAGAAGTTAATCAAATACCGTTCAAGATGAATATGAAAGAAAAATCTAAACAATCAAAGTCTTCGTCCATGGCAAAATTTCTTAATTCTATTGGTAAAAAAATACATCTTCACAATTAATTGCTACAACAGCTAGTAAGAAGAAATTAGCCGAAGAAATGGCTGCATATAGGTCATTAGCTCAACGAGAATATAATTCTATTATTGCTGATGAGAAAGATCCGGATGTTGTAAGTATTCTATAATTAATATTAGTGTTTTATTTCACAACTGATTTGTTCGGTTTTTTAGATGCAATTTTGGCAATTACATCGAATTGAATTAAATTATTTATATAAATATGCTAGTTATCATCTTGTAAGTCCAGCAACTTCTGTTGCATCAGAGAGTGCATTTAGTACAGCTTCATATTTATTACGAAAACAAAGATCTCGTTTAACACCCGAAAATTTATCTTACTCAATGTTTCTTAAAGACAAACTTAGTGATGAATTTAGTATATAACACAAGAGTTCAAGAATTATATAGGACTATAAATAGTACTCTCTTCGACGGTTCTTTTTCGATGAAATTTGTTAATAAAGAGTGACTTTTTTCTATTTGATGTTTTTTTATAACCGTATTTTATTTTACTCACTATTGGATATATATGTTTTGTTTTTTACTTTTTTTATTTATAATCACGATAAACATTTGGTGATATAATAAAAGAATGAAGCATGATATATTTGTCAGATTGTTATAGGAAGAACTTAAATAAGATCATTATGATAAAATACGCAGAACAAATACTAATCATGCAAAATAATCCAAACTTTTCTATTTCAATTGCAGCTCTAACAAGATCAATATAGTATTTAATAGCATTTAAAAAAACACTTTTATGCTATGGCATGGTAGTGTGTTATGATTATATTCCTGTTAGAACTCATACAGTCAATCTAATTAATAATTGAGTATTCAAACTGATCATGTAAGTGGCAGACGTATTTATATATTAAGTAAGAGATTTCATATACAACAACTTTTAATGCTATTAATAACTGTAAGGAAACATTTATTTAAAAAAAACAGCAATATCTTATGCAGTTTAACAAGCGATTCACAATAACTTATCTGACCGTACGTTTGATATACTTAACTAGTTCATAATAAGTTCAATTACAAGATCACTTGGATAAAAAAGGTTAAATATCTTTAACAGAAGTCTATACAAGCACAGATACTACAGGTACTTAGTTGCAGGAAGACATCTATTCAAAACGAAAAGAATTTTTTAGACTGATATCAATCTATTGCACTTTCTAGAAACTATTATAAACTGAAACGTGTACTTCTCACTTAATTTGTTAGAAATATATTGTTTACAGCGTGTTGGGAATGTTAGGATGTGCAAATATTTCATGAAAAGCATTTTTTTCACTATCAACTTATAATTTCTACTAGATATCTGTTTTTTACAGATCCGTAATATTGTTTTAAAAGTGCATCTCAAGAGAACAAATATACTTAAGTTTATAGAAAAGCATTATAGATCTGTTTTATAAAAATTAATTTTTTTCATGAGTACCTCCAAACCAAAACCAAAACAAAACTCAAAACTCGGTCAAAACCAATACCTTCAATACCAAAACCATACCAAAACCAATACCTTATAAAAACCAAAACCTCAAAACCAAGCGGTTTGGCTTTGGTGCATGCCTAAATGTGGGTATGGGGTATGGGTGGGTGGGTGTAGGTTGACATAATATTACCTCCCAAACCCATCCACACCAACACTCAACTTTCAAGCTTGACACTATTGATTACTAATGACACGAGTATTAATTTCTTTGTCTAAATTGATTACATTATTTTTCAGCTGTAGCTTTAAGTATGTGTCTATATCTCCTATTATCGGCTATCCAAGTATCGTTAAATTCGACTATCAATTAGTTTTTTGACAGTATTGTTCTTTTGTAAGTACATACAATGGATGTTGTAAGCCAGTGGGTGGATAATATTCATGATGTCTATACTGAAATCGGAGTTGTGCAATAAGTTGACAAGAAGCAACATTGTTTGGGTGGTGACCGGCAAAAATTTTATTCACATTTAGATGACAGAATGCATATGATATTGCAGCATCTGCAGCTTCCCGAGCAAATCCTTGTCTCCAAAATTGTGGTAGAATATGGAAACCAATTTCAACTGTATTCTTCTCTTTGTCATATGGGCGAAAACCACAACATCCGATATGTTCTCCAGTTTCCAAAACAAATATGGGCCAATATTGAAAACTGTATTCTTTCATATTTTTGATTTCATATAAAAAACGTTCTTGTATTTTTTCAATTGTGAATGGACCACCAATTAACTTTGTAACAGCATTGTTGCCCCAGAGATTTAAAGCTAATTGAAAGTCATCTTCTGTCCATGAACGAAAACCAATCCGTTTAGTTCGCAAAAAATATATGGAATCTTGTAAGGATTGTGCCGAGTCCATTTGTCAGGTGAAATAAACTATGGAACAACAAAAAATTGAAAATATAACTTTCGATTCGATACATGACTAAGAATTAGCTCATCAACATGCATATGATAACATGTCAGCTTAAAAGTCGTCCCTATATATGTCCGAATAGTAAACAATGTAATGGCATGGGTTTCAGAGAAACACTAGTTTTTAAAAATGCGCCAGACTGTATGTTTCGCGCTATTTTTGTTAATCATCCGTAAAAAACTTAACTACAGAAAACTAATTTTGAAATAAAACATGTTCATTTATTACAAACTGCAAATAAAACCAGTTCTAGGTGAATAAATCAGAAGGTATTTCTCTTAGCTAAATCTGGTCTTGTTTAAAAACAAAACTTTTGTGTCGCTCACCTCTACGCTTGTAGTAAAGTTAGAAAAGTCAAACTTTTTTTATTTGTTAAACTGTGGATGTAAGTAACAGTAACGCAAACAAGTTTTTCTTTAACTGGCTATTTTTTTTCCTTATATTCTCGCTTGCAAATACGTACAGAAAAGCATTTCTTCAGCATCATAACAACTGATATCTCTCAATTTCTTCTCCTACTCTGCCCTCTTGTATTTTTCTATATGTTTCTTTTATTATTTGCTTCTTTTTTTTTGTTTTTTACTTCGTATCTACCTGTGTGTGTTGTGCGATAGAGCCTTATCTTTATCGGCTATGAATAATTGAGTGCTTAAAACTGTAAACATATTTAAGAGCAAGAATAATGAATAAGTTTCTAGTGTATATTTCTTAAACTATTTGTGGTTTAAATTGAAGCAAAGTGAGGTGGATGTGGTGTGAGTTGGGTGTATTTTTTTCCATCTGCAAACGCACACCCACATATATTTTAAGCAATTTCTGTCATATTTTTTCTTCTGATTGTTCCAGTCAAACCAGATGTCGTCAACCGTAGTATATTTAGCATTGATGAACGTTTCTCGCTATTCTTTTATTCACTCGATCACGCACTATATAACTTCGTCGGCCAGCATAACTTCGACATGACATATATAAGTAATGTAGAAAAAGAAATAATTTTTGTTTTGGATTCTAAATAAAATGTTGACGAAAATGAAATATGCATTAAATGCTTCCAATATCTCAATGCCCGAGATAAATTCAATTCATTAATCGATTGAATTATCGTTTTCATACATTCATTCGAAATGTCCCATTACATCTAAATTCCTACCATTTTAAAAATTCTTTATCCAATGAATTTTGTCAAACAATATTATCAAATCCAGAAATCAAACAAAAAATAACTTCTGTAGAGTTAAAGAATGTAGGCACCTCTGAACAAATTCAACCATTTATCCCATTATTTCAATTAAATGAATTTATTCATCTTCGGTTATTATTATTAATTGACTTAAAAGGTGATAATGCTGAACAAGTACTATCAATGTTACCATTTTTATCTGATTTAGACTGTTTTGTTTTGTACCAGTCTGCAGTACAGAACTTCGAAACTAATACCTACCTTGTTAGAATCGACATATGAGTATTAGTAGAATGACACTTCAAATTTAACTTGGCATCTATTTATGAAATAAATTCAGTTACACCATTATCCATTTGTAATTGTGATTTATCTGACTTATGTCTATTATTCAGATACAACACCGATGTTAAAATATTAATAAATGCGGAAACTTCGGATTAAAATCCGAGAGTTATGTGTACTTCAAAAAGTGAATCATACAACTCAATCATCCTAGACTGTCTGAATATCGAAATTATACTGTGAAATCTACCATTTAAAATGTTGATTTCTATTGCGCGTTGCCAAACCAATAGGACATGGGCCAAATACAGCTCAAGTTTGAACTCTTTCCCTTGATTTACCGTAAGAAAGTCGTTTTTCCTATAACTTCATTTCTATTGGTCACTGCGCAACTAATCGTATTTCGATGGAAGTGCAGTACACATTCGAGTTCTCCATATCTGAAAACCTCAAAGTATCATCTCTGTGATCGGAAGATAGAGCTCTATTTGTGGATCAATTAGATCGTGGACAAAAATATAAGCTAGTTCTCTTTAATTATCTTTGTCATAGGTGAGTCAACCTTCTTGTTTCTTTATGTTTTATATACCATTTTGTAGCTCTTGAAATTCTCTATCGAATGGTATATAATAGTTGGGGTTTTAGTTGACTATGATAGGAAAAATCTTTTACGAAAGCGGCGATGGGTCCATTTTTCCACAGAAAGCTAAAGGGAAAAATGGGTATTTTTGCAATCACTCAGGAACGGCTCGGCCGATCCTTCTCATCTTCGAACTCGACCGAGACATTGTCAAGACTAAGCTGTGTAGAAAGTTTTATCGCAATCTGACTCTGCTGTCAAAAGTTATCATGTAAACAGCCAACCGGACGGACGGACACACTGACTATTCTATAGTGTATTCACTTTTTGAGTACACAAAACTATGATTCAGTTCAAAACTAATATCAGATTCAGAATCAGCGTTAAAAACTGAGTCGATTTACGTATTTTGTGAATAATTATGAGCAAAAATTTTTTTTCGAAAAATCCCCGTACCCCCCCCCCCTCAGGGATGGTCTGGTTAAAAATCACAATTTTTTCGATAACTCAGCCATTTCTTGGCGGATCCTTCTCATCTTCGAACTCGACCGAGATATTGTCAAGACTAAGCTGTGTAGAAAATTTCATCGTAATCTGACTCTCCTTTCGAAAGTTATCGTGTTAACGGCCGGACGGACGGACACACAGACCGATTTTAGTAGTGTACTCACTTTTTGAGTACACTAAAAATATGGATACTTCTGTGATAGTTAGATTATGGACGATACATTGAATTTTGAATAACACAAATAGTGTTTATTTAGAACAATTAATTATGGATTACTCGCTAGCTAAGTTTCAAGTTCTTGAACTGTTATTAAAGCATATGCCAAATTTGGAAATCCTTTCAATATCTGTTTCGTATGAAATGGAAATCGTTGGCAACATCTGATGAAAACTTCACTCGAACTTTTACATGTATTTAAGTTCATTTTCGGTTATTGTGTTACTAATTACTATTACGACAAGTTGATCAAGCTTCAAAAATTTCAAACTGATTTCTGAAATAAGCAACATCATTAGCATACTTATTATGAAATCAGTAGGTTGTTAGTATCAATTTATACAATGCCATACATACGGAATGAATATAGATTAATACGTACTATGAATAGATACATTAATTCATTGACAAGTTATTCAAATGGATTTGATAATGTCAAAGATTGAAACTCCATGAACAAGAACAATTAGAAATGATTCATCATATTATTTTAGAAATGTACAATCATAAACATTAATAAGTGAACTTGTTCATGATTATGATTAGGATGATGATGATGATGAAACAGACAACTGCAGAGCGTCAGTAAGACAAATCAAATTTTTTAATATGATTGTCAATTTATCAAGTATCGAACAGTTAATAATCGAAGATGAATGTTACATGACATCATCCTTATTATTAAAAATACTTAAAAAATCACCAAATGTATCTTCATTAACGATTGATAAATCGACTTTGATATTATTTCTCGAAAATCACCTATTATGTGAATCTTTAAATAAAAAGATCATTACATTAGCTATTTCTAGTGATCGTCAATATATATATATTAGATTTAACGACATAGATTCGTTCTGTAGAATGTCTTCAAATCTTCAACGCTGTCCACGTAATATCAAAAGGCTTGATGATTCGTTATTAATATTGGCAAAATGTTCAGAATTAAAAATGATAAACCTCAGAAAAATAGTCAACAGATATAATCATGGATCCAAATCAATGCGTCGACATTAAATGTTTACCTTGATTTTACATCGATTGATTAAGGTGACGATGACGATGACGATGACGATATGTAACTAGTTTATCGTATCTATATTTCTTTTGCTATTAATCGTTTATATATATATATATTGGCGACTATGAATATTTGTATTATTCATTTTCTCATCAATATACTAGAGAACTCCTTTGTATTTGTTGATTAAAGAAAGTTGTCAACAATTGTGATTCTAAGTTGTTTTAGTGTAAAAATAAACGTAGTGTATCCGCAAACCGTCTTTTTTGGGTATAAACGATGATCACTCAGTTTTATATACTAATTCTAGTTTTGTAAATAATATAGAATAGTGTGCTAGACTGATACAAGCTATTCTTCGGCTTCAAATAATAATGAGTTCAGTAGATGCACAGCTGTGCATACAACATTTATTTTATTCTATACTAAAAGAGGATTTGAATGAAGAGAAGATCCACACCTACACCCACATGGTTATTGCCATAGTTAAAGATATTTATTTCGCCAAATGGCCATGTTATATTCGTTGAATATCACTATGTTTCGTGATATGTTTACTGATTGATCCAAAAAATACCATTGATCAATCATCCAAGACGGCTGTCACTTTTCATTTACTGTAAGACGACATAGGCTACGCCTAGGTTTTAAAAGCTCATCTGTTATCGTTCCATTGTAACGATTAGAGGGCTGATTGACGATGAATCGAATGAATCAGTTTCCGTGGAAAATGCCTCGTTAAACTCATTTTGAACTTCGAATTGATGAAATATTGCATTCTTTTTCTTTATTCAAAATTTAACTCCAAGCCAAATCATGATCTAATTTACTTTTTTCCGATATTTGTCACGGATTCTATTAAAAACTGCAAGTTCTCTATTGCATTATTATACCAGTATCGTGTGAGTTAAAAATTAGGAAGATCACTCTTTGTTAATAGTTCTGCTTTACAACGGATAGCAACTTGATTCTAGCATAAGATCAGAAAATTGTCCAATTAAAAATAGACCATCAATATTTCTATTTTCATGATGACTACAAGTGATGAGAGCATTCTTAAAAATACTTGTAATCCCCGTTCAAATTTGATTCGAGAACAATGAAAATTGAAACAATAATGCCTTCTTTGATAAGAAATTCCATACAAAAGAGTTACCGCATCGTCCTGAAGACAAATGTGTGCTTTTTCATAATTGAAATTTCCTTTCTCATCATCAATGTCGTTCTTACATCCATCCTACACATTTATAACAAACTCTAAAACGTTGCAAGTATAATTATTTTTGTTGGTCAAGATTTATTATTTCGATAAAAGTTAAACTTACTAGGATTACCAATAACGACTACTTCTTGATTGTGACGACTTTTTTCTATCAATTAAGAAAAAATGTCCACAAAGAAGAATAAGAGTAGGCGTAAAGAAGACCGCAAATTATGGAAAATTCACAGTATACAATTAAGAAATTAGTTTATTATATAAAAAACGAAACATCATGAATGAAAGAAAAATGGATATTTAGCTTTGTTTAGAGTGTAAGAGTAGGTGGTCTTGAAAATCAAATGTTCAAAAATATAATGAGACTCTTGCATCTATTCACAGAAAATATGTGAATGATTTGTTTCGATAATAAAATTACTCTATCATGATATGATGACCTATCAAAATAGTATTGATGTCTATTAGACGTCATGTCAGTGAATAATTGACTTTCTAGTTACAATAATTATCACAGAAAATGTCTTCTTGAATTTCAAAAAATTGAATATTTAATTATGTGTAAGAAAGCAAAGAGCTGAAGCGTGTTAAATCTCGTTGAAAAATACAAATTAGCGAATTAATGATTAACAGAGTGAAGCCAGCTTGAGAAAATAGAACAAAAATTCATACTTTAACTTGAGCTTTTGGATTCTAACCCAAATATTAAAATAATTTTAGCAGATGTATTTTACATAGTCGAATGCTAAACTAATTAGTTTCAGACAAAAGAATAACAAAAACGATGTGATAAAATTATTTTCAAGTGATTTTCAATACAGCAATTTCTTATTAATGATGACAATTGAATTCGATAGATTTTGCATAATAATATAGATATTACTTTTTTAAATATGTCCTCCATCTTTGTCCAACTTTAGATATTGAAAAAACATAAAAATTGAAATGGAATAGAAATTCATAAACCATCATATAGATAATCAAACTTACTGATAATATTTAACTAATACTATTTGCTTCTCTTTTAATCACGTTCGATCGCTTCATATGCATTCGTATTGCGTTTGTTATAGTAAAATCTAAAGACTGATCTATACGGAGTCGCTCACATGAGAGTATCGATCTATCAACTATATCAGCTGTTAATAGATTATATGCAAGGAAAACACAATTCGTTCAAAAAAAAGATGATTGAATGAATCACGAAAACGAACGAGACAGTTAACTGAAATAATACAAGGATAACAGGATTAAACCGAGAAGTGTAATTCAACGTGTTTGTAAATGATTATATCATATCAAACATTTTTTTCAAGTCAACTATATTTTGTCACCATGAATGTGTGATAATAATCAATATTATCTAGAACTAGGCTGTTTAATGCATTCTATGATTCGTAATAGAATATGACTCATGAAAACTTCTATGTTTTTCTTCTCTTGTCTATGTGGAAATCTGTTGCTTATTGAATATTTTGTAGAACTTTTCTGTGATTCATCAACAGAAAAGTTACTATGCGTGTGATTAGGTGACAATTTCATTTAACACGAAGTATGTGGATTCATTTCTTGAAATAGTTTTATTTCAGTCGTTCCTATTCAGTCAAAACAGGTTTTCATGCAAGCTGAAAATATCCAATCGTATAATTGCCTCTGTCAATCATGCTCATTAATGTGAAACATATCGAAATTATAAGATATAATCAACATACAGTGTATCACATAACTATATAGGCCCCTTTCTCTATGCACACAAAAATGTTTCTTTCGTTTCAACAATGACTCATATTGACATGCTACTGCCATATGTATGATAGACTATGTAAATACTAACTGATTACCTTTTCTCTCTCTTTTTTTTATTTGAAGAAAAATTTAGAAAAAATTACAAAGTGATTGTAAGATAATTATAGCTACTCCCCTTTTTGAAGAACACATTTTTTCTTCTTTTAAAGGGTAGTAAACCTTCAATTTCAACATTTTTATTTCAATATTTACTGTCTTCTAGGTTTTCCATTCAGTTTGAGGATTTATCAGGAACGCTTTACTTAAAAATCTCAAGTCTTGAGACATTTTCTAAGCTTTCATTATGTGATTGTTATACTCGACGAATAGATGATTCTTTCAAGATCTCTATTCATTTAAAACACAGGAAGTGGATATGACTTCTCGAAATAACATTATTAGAATGAAAATCCTACTATGAGAAGTGAAAAAGAAAATGGTTTGACTTCATAAAACTAGTGAACTCTTTCATTTTCTAAGGAATTTTTCAGAAAAATTTCAACCCACTAACCAAATCTACTGGCATAGCTGAAAAGAGTCGATCAAAGTGTACTTGAAACATGTAAAACATAATATAAAGCATGAGTTCTAGTAAAACTTAATGGAATACACATGACATTGACTAATTTCAACAACTAAATGAAGACAGAGATAATGACAATATTCTATCGGTTCCTCAGCGAATCCTGAAAGAATCATCTCTTCGTCGAATATGACAACTACATAACGAAAACTTAGAAAATCTCTCGAATCTTGAGATTTTCTAAGGTTTAGTATTCTTTAAATGAAGAAAAATATGTTTTTCAAAAAGGGAGGTAGCCATAATTATGTTACAATCATGTTGCATTTTTTTTAATGTTTTCGTCAAATAAAAAGAAAAGAAAGAGAGAGAAAAGGTAATTAGTTAGCGTTTGCATAGTCTGTCATACACATGTCAGTAGCATATTAATATGACCGTTGTCGAAATGAAAGAAATATTGTTGTATGTATAGATAAGGGGACCTATATAATTATGTTATACATTTTATCAAAATTAATATTACTATCGAATCGTGTCGTGACTGAGAAAAGTTTATCCTTTGCACAAGTTACTAATTCATAATCACATAATAGCTAGTGGAATAAGGAGCACTACCTGATATTTACTCTACTAGTACCGAGTTCATTAGTAAATAAATAAATAGAAGTTTGGAAATTACTAACAAACGAGTAACTTTTAATTACCTAGTTGCAAATAAATAGGTAACTTTAAAGATACTTCATTACCACTAATTTATAATTAAGGTAAATGTATCACACTTAATTAGAATTTTGATCTATGTAAATATTATAACATTTACCTGACATCTTGACGATTGACTTTGTTTGATTAATCCATCCGAACCGACATTATGTACAAAATCGTATTCGTCAGTATAAATCATTTTGTTTTTATTAAGATTAATTAAGAAGAATGTAAGTATAACTGCACATAACATTGTTGTACATTAATAATAATTGAAAAAAAAATTTAAAACGACCATTCAAACATACTAAAAAGTGTTTGCCATAGAAGAAAGTTTGTTTTTCCTATATAAAGAGAAAGTTATTTTTACCTTAGCTTTCGAAGAATTCAATTCTTCCTTTTTCTTAGAAAAAATATTTCATTAGGTAACTCAACTAATCACATTCGTATATATTGTCTCTTAGTTTCCTTTTCTGTGTTACTCTTTCTGTGACTCTACCATGCATTATTCTACTTGTGTCAGATTATTGATAAAAATGCAATGCTACAAATGAAATTAGTCTTGTTGAGATTAAAGAATCTTGATACAGTTGCTTAAAATTTTAAAAAATCTTTTTCATTACAAAAATCCAGTGTTACTAGAGTCTCATTTGTATATATCATCTATCATACAGATCAGGACATTTTGTGAGCAGCAACAATGAAATAATGGAAGCGAATTCACTACTATCTCTGACTTTGCGTTATGCAAACTGTCTATGAGCCTACAGTTTTATGAATTTAAGGGTATCCCATCCCTTTCTTGACTGAAAGTTTTTTGCTTTTCTGGTTTTTTAGTTTTTTTGTGATCCTAGTGTTACGAATCATAAATTCTTAATTCTTTTCGAGGGTCTGAATAGTATGATAGTAAATTTTGATACCATTATTCATGAATTACTTATATTGACCATTCCTATTATCTCTAAATTATAGTATAATTTGTTTTCTCATACATTCAATTCAATCATTCTATCCGCAAGAAAATAAAATGACAATGATGTTGTTATTTTGGAATCTTCGATGGTTGTTTTTACTGTTTATATTTGGACAACTTAATGAACCGTACGTAAAAGCAAGTTGGCCCTTATCACACTCATCCACCATACAACTATTAGGTCTTTTTCAAGATGAAGTGAACGGATATGAATCTCCCGAATTCTCTAGTCATTGTCGCGCTATGTTTAAAGCAGCAGTCTTACTTTCTCAACAATATAATATTACAATTGATGGACAATTCATAGAATGGCAAGTGGAGCAAACTAGTGGCAAAGCAATAAATGCTATGAGTGGTACATGTCAAGCAGTATCTGCTTCTAACATTGTTGGAATTGTGGGTCCAGTATTGTCAAGAGAAACTCCTATTATTGCTGAGTTTGGTGAAAGAGTTGGTATACCTGTTATATCACATGCTGCAACAGATCCTGATTTATCTGATCGAAATGCTTATCCTGCTTTTTATCGTACAGTTCCTTCTGACAATGCGGCTGCAATAGCAATTGTAAAACTATTTCTTCGATTTAATTGGACTTCATGCATAATTATTTATCAAAATGATGCCTATGGATTTGGCGGTGTAAAAGTAATAAATGAAGCATTCATGTACAACGATTTGACAGTTGCAGATACATTAGTATTCGATATAGCAACACAATATATGCGAGGTAATTTGAAAAATGTTTTAACTAGTAGCTCAACACGAATTATTATATTATGGGCTGAACCAACTTATATATCTTTAATTTTACAAAATGCACTTGATTCTGATGTACTTGGTCCACATTTCACATGGATATTAAGTTCAAGTGTTTCATTGAACTCTTTTAATGAAAAATTGAATCAAAAACTAATTGGAATGCTTACTGTTGAACCTACAACAGCAAATCTTCTTCATGCACCAATCAATACAACATTATTGAATGCAGCCTATAATATTTGGAAACAGTATGAACCTGAAACATTTCCTAATTCAAAAAACGTAGATTATTATGCATTATTTGCATTTGATGCAACTTGGTTATTGATTCAATCATTAAAAGAATTTTGTTCAAAAACTGTTAATAGTTCTTCTTCGTGTATATCATTTATCGACTCTTCATCCTGTTTTTATCGTTATTTTCTAAATTCCTATTCATTTTTCGACATAATTAATAATATGACATTTCTTGGTGTTTCTGGCCCGATTCATTTTGATGTTAATCTAACAGATCGAGTCGATGGTAGTTATTACGTTGCAAAAAACTCTCAATCCTCTTCATCTGGATTAAGTTTCGTACCAGTATTGAAATATTCTAATCATGACGGTTGGCAAGAATATTCAGAAACACGTACTATTATTTGGCCAGGTAATTCATTAATACCTCCTACTGGTGGTGCAAAACTTGATGGTATTAAATTAAGAATTGGTGTGATGGAATCAGCTCCATTCACAATTTCTACTACTGTCACAAATAAATTGGAACAGAATATAACAAAATTCATTGGTTATGTACCTGATCTTATTGATCTTCTCCAAAATAAGATGGGATTTATTCCACATATTGAATTAATATCAAATCGAACCTACGCTTCACTAGGACAACTAGTAGAAAATCATGTTTATGATATAATAGTAGGTGATGTGACAGTTACTGCTACAAGAAGAGGAAAAGTTGGGTTTTCACAGTCAATTTTTGAAAATTCTTTACGCATTGTTATGCGAAAAACTCCTGATATTCATATTGATCTATTGGCATTCTTGAAACCATTCTCACGTGATCTCTGGCTATTGATCTTGGGTACAATTATTTTTACTAGTATTTTAATATGTTTATTAGAGAGAGGAAAAAGTCGAAAACTACGAAAAAAATCAATAATTAATTTATATATGATGAGTATGTGGTATACTTTTGGTAATCTTGTTGGATTTGGTGCAGATTTTCATGTTAAGACAGCTGCTGGACGTTTATTAACTGCTGGTTTATATATCTTATGTTTAGTATTAGTTGCATCATACACTGCAAATTTAGCATCTGATCTAACAATAGCAAAATCAAAGAATATTATTTCTGGAATTGATGATATTAAAAGTGGTAAAATACCATTCAATCGTATTGGTATTCTTGTAGGTACAGCTGATGAAGAGTATTATTTAAGAGAAATCTCTAGTGGTAGTAAAAATTTTTATCCATTAAAATCTCGACAAGAAATGTATAATAGTTTATTAAATAATTTAATCGATGCATCTTTTCATGATATGGGTGTTGCAGAATATGTAACGAATAATATTTATTGTAATGTAACATTGATTGGTGAAGGTTTTGATAAAGGTGCATTTGGTATTATTACACCTAAACAATGGTTATATGGACAAGACTTAGATGTTAATATATTATCCTTAAAAGAATCAGGTGATCTTGATACTTTGCGAAGAAAATGGTTTCAAGTAAAGAAATGTTCTGAGTCATCAACAACATCTATTGCAATTGGAATTGAATCATTGAGTGGATTGTTTGTAATATTTGGAGTGATTTGTGTCCTAGCATTATTATTATTTGCATGGAAGAAACGAAAAATCTCATGCAAAAAGTCTAAACAATTAAATGATGATCTAATATCCTTGTCCGATATCTCGCATTATTAGCTGGAAACTATATGTATTTATAGAATAAACTGTTGTACTATGATAAAGCAATAAAAAGTTGAAATAATAATATGTATAAACTCTGAAGATCAGTACTTCATTATATGACATTATTCTCTTTCAAGTTAATAAAACTTGTGTTTGTTTAATTTCTCTAACATTGTTTATTTTTCATCATGAATGAAGATATTAGACATTTGTCAAATGAAACTAACCTACGATACAAAAGTAATGGCCAAAATCTCCAGCCATAGTTTTCATTATATTTTTCCAAAAGGAATCTGAGAAGGAGGAAAAACCAAAAATCGAACATCTCCAAAAAAAACCTTTTTAACCTGAAAAAAAGTTGTTTCTCAATTATTGTAGGCTATATGAAGTAAACTTTCACATGAAGATATACTGAAATGTACCAAATCAAAAACTCTATCGGTATCAACATTGTTAACAATTTTTAAATCCATTCCTGACTCTTTAATCAAACAGATTACAAAACTAAAATTTTTGTTGAAAATACTCTTTTTCCAAGAACTGATAGTCTAAAAGAATATTAGATGTTATCTTGGAAAAATACATACAAAGTTGATTGATTTCGAATTATTCATTTGAAATGTCAAATTATATAAATTCCATAGAAAGAAAAAGTTTAATGAATATTTTTTCATCACTATAATACGGCCAAATAATAAGAACAACCACGTTATTCAGTCCCGTTCGAAACAAGCAATGTGTTCATATTGAAAATATGAGTAACTATAGCTTTCAATACACGATCAGGAAGAGCACCTTTTAGCCTACAAATAATCATCATTGAAAGTGTTTTTTCATTCTCTCTCATCATAAAAAAAAAGTTAATAGCATATAAAAAAAACTGATACTGCTCGCTGACTAAGTCGAACAATTTTTTAAAAGACAATTGGTTTTTGACTTTTCCTCCTTCTCAGATTCGTTTTGACATAATATAGCTGATGCAAAATTTGTAGCTCAGACATGACACGTTTGAATAGAAAAGTTGAATGTCCAAGATATTGCTAATGAGGAAACATTCCCAAGTGATTCGCACCGTTTGCCTTCATATTATAAACCCATAGGTAGGGCTCATAGTGTAGGTAAATACCCTAAAAGGGTTCATGCCATTTAGCCTTTCTTCTAGAGTTATGATCATTTTGCTGAATATTCAGCCTATTACAAAGTATTATGAAAAAAATTTCAACAAGGAATTTCCGCTTGAAAATTTTTCCAATAATAGATCTTATAATCCTTATTATATCCTGAAAGTTTCAGCTCAAACGAATAGTTTCCTTTCGAAATAATGCATTTTCAAAAAAGTACTACTTTCTCACAAAAGGTCCGAAAACAGTTTATTTTTAAGATACTCCATATTTTTAGAAAAACTAACTCGTTTGAGCGGAAACTTTCAGGATATGACAAGGATTATGAGATCTACTATCGGAAAAATTTTCAAGCGGAGATTACTTCTTGAGATATTTTTGCTTAATACGTTGTGATAGGCTGAAAATTCAGTAAAATGGTTATAATTCGAGAAGAAAAGCACAATAGCACGAAACCCCTTTAGAGTATTTACCTACACTATGAACCCTAACTATGGGCGTAAAATGAAGGCAAACGCTGTGAATCACTTGGAAATGTTTCCTCGTGAGTATTCGTAAAGAGAAGAATCAAAACTTCACCTTACATGCGCACTTCCATCTCAAATTTTTGTCAAAGAAACCGAATAAAAGAATGACTTAGCGTGTAGATATAGATAAGTTTGTCACGCTGTTCATATTATCTTTTCTGACAACCACAACCACACATACCCGTACCCGTACCCAATAAAACTCTACCTCTTCTTTTATTTATTATCACGAAATGCACATCATCGTATCATTCAAGTCGATTGATCAAAAGCAAGAATTATTATTGTACAGTTTGAACTTGCTTCCATTGTAGGTTCAATTTGGTTCTGTTAATCACTAGTTGAGCAGATACAGGCTCCAGTGAACGGTTTATCGTTCGAATCATCTTTATAATCGGTCAGCGTAAGCAAAGTTTTTCCAGCTGTGTTCTTATATTCAACGAGGTAGATGATACGCTAAGAATACCACTAAGTACCAGAATCACCAATCGCATCATCCTAATCTAAGCACACATGCATCTCAACATATACGGCTTTTTCCGAGCTTGACATACTTGTACATTCTGTCTTTCATCATTCGTGGGAAAAGATTTTGGATCATGTATCCTGCACCACTCAATCGATTTTCGGTACTGTGTCCACTGTCATCATCGGCGTATGGACCCGTTCTTTCTTGAATTGTTGTCAAGATCTGTGAGATAGAACCGCACCTTGAACCAGGTTGTGCTCATGAATAACAGAGTGAATAATTTGAACTGTACCAAAATCCAGATCAAGAGTGTGGATGTTTCTGAAGTGATGACCGACTGATACACGCACACTATTATAGCAAAAATATTTTTCGGTATCATGAGCAATCAAATAATACCAATACTAATTACATAAAATGTCTACGATCTACAAAAAATGACCGATGCATACTCCATTAACAATAGTTCTAAAACATTCCAACATAGGACCATACATATAGTTTCTTTCATATGCTATCTGAACTTTCACTAATTCTTTGATGCTCATCAATTCCTATTTAATGTGTTGCTAATTATACTTTGTCTCATTTCTATTCTCCTCTCTTCTTTTCACGGTTTTCTTTCGGGCAATTAATTTTTCATTTTTTCAGCATTTTTATCTTCGTGCTAGTATGAAGTACTGATGAGTGTTTCTATTGATATAGGTAACACGAAATGTATGGGCCAATTAACTCTACATTTATGTTGATTACTTATTATATATAAGTACATCACTTTCACTTCAATTTATGTTATTGTAGTTTTCATTCTAGACTTTATTTTCTGTAACAAACTTCTTAAAACACTTTCTGCTCGCTTATAAATTCCAGGCATTGTTTCTTCTCGGGGTCCAGCAATGTTTAATATCTCAATTTTATTCGTCAAAAGCCATTCAATAATTTTAGTTTCGTTTACACTATTGTCTTCTTCATTTAAGTTAACCATAAACAATGGTTTTTTATATTTCTTGGTCATATCAATTGTCAATTTTGAACCACGATCCAGGGCATCTTCACCTCCATCTCCAATGATCAGAGTTCCATTTGAATCTCGTACATTGAATTCTGTTCGTTGTGAATATTGATCTGTTGATGTTTCTTTTAAATTTGCATATTTAATAGAATCAATCATTCCATCTTCTGCCTTTCTACCACGAGGACACCATCCACCATATTCATAATTTAGTTCAATAGCCACATCCAAAGCAGATCGATCAACACCAGTTTGTCCGCCAGTAATAATCTTTTTTAACATTTATCTAAAAAAAAAATTCATTACAAAGTTGAAAACCTCGAAAGACATGCGAATTATGTATTCTATTCTAAAAGCTGAATTAAATGTATACAAGTTCAAAAATCAAACATTCTATTATTCCTTATCATCCTTTTGAATTCTACTTCAATTTTTTGAACAAATAATATTTAGACTTTGATGTACAAAAATAAAAATGTTTTGTTTTCAAATTATTAAAATGATCATACCTTTGAAATGAGAACAAATCGAAGAATTTTTATAAAGCTGATCAATATATCATACAGAGATGAGTTAAACGTTTTTGAAAGAATTTTTATTTTCCATAAAAACATAAAACAAGATAATTATGAATAAAATAAAAAGACAGTTTTTTTTTTATCTATTATAGTTAATACTTTCGTGAAAAACATCACTCTACTTAACTTGTGAGATGTTTGACTACCACTGAGTGACCATTTGTATTCAATATCACTGGATAAAGTTTCTATATCTTTCAATGTCAAGAATATAACTGCCCTTGTTGACCTATTAGTTACTCGTTCTCTCTCTACTGACAAACATGTGTGTTTATAATCATTAGAAAACGATAGGAAGAAACAAAGAGAAAATGCATTGCTTTCTCTACCAAAAGAAAAAAAAGCAAATATTTTGCAATACTATAACACGTAGTTGAGAACAAGAGGATAACATCCAAGAAATCAAATTCATGTGCTCTTTGTTATCTAATTTTCAACGTAGTAGAATTATGTAAAAAATATCAAGACTTTTTTTGATTTTTAGATTATATATAGAAAAAGTATGTCCGATTCTAGCAGTAAATGTCCTGTTTCATTTACTGTTGTGTCTCCACATGGATCAATTTCAACTGCATCAAATCCTGAATTACATACAAAAAAAGATATAAATGATGAACAACTTAATCAAAATGAAAGTAAATAGAAGTTCTTTTGCTTCGTTTGTTTTTAAAGCAATAGTTTTATATCCAAACTCGTTCAACCAAGCAATGAAAAATATCAGAAAATAGATTTCTTAAATAATAGACTATTAAAATATAAAATAAAAATGTTTTTTTTTGTATAAGACATTTAGTAGAAAACTCTTTTCCACAGATTCAATTGACTTAGTTCGATTTGTGTATTTTGATAAAACTATGCTCAAAGTTAAAATAATTGTTCTGTATATTTAGAATTATTAACAAGTTCAGTATTTCCATTTCAACGTTCAATTCCTTCTGAACCTCCAATTGAATATAATCGATTACGAGCTGAACAACCAATATATCGTGCAACATTAATGAATGGTGATCAAACTTGGTTAATTACTCGATTTGGTGATGTATGTCTTGTTCTTGGTGATGATGAAAATTTCAGTAAAGTTCGAAATTATCCTAATTTTTCTCAACAAAGTGACCAAGATATTTTTAATACTGATGAAGAACATATTGGTTTATTGAACATGGATCCAACAAAACATATTATTTATCGAGAAATTATTGAAAAAGAATTTTCTATTGATCGAATTAAAGAATATGAACCAAGAATAAAAAATATTGTTGATGATTTACTCAATGAATTAAGTAATCAAACTCCACCGATTGATTTCGTTTCTCAATTTGCTATAAAAGTTCCTTCATTTATTATGTATGATATACTTACCATTAACAAAATTGATCATGAATTTCTTACTAGTCGAAATCGAATTAATAATAAATTGGATGAAACTCAAACAACTCATCAAGAATTTTTAGAATATATTAATCGTCTGGTTACTAATAAAAAAGAAACGCCAGGATCGGATTTAATTAGTCGACTCATCACTGAACAGGTTAGTTTTTCAAAGAGAACCATACTTGTTTATTTAAATCGATTAGTCAATTGAAACCAGTTTATTTATATATTTCAACTTAAATCTGTGAATTTAAATCTTTTAATCTAATTAAAAGACAAAAATATTTGACTATGTTATTCGAAATTGACGTAGTCTATTCATTTTAGTAAAACAATTTTTAATATTTTCTAATAGTTGCGACCTGGAAGAATTAATGAAAAAGAATTAATTAGTATTATTTCACTTCTTCTTCAAGGTGCAAATGAATCAATGAAAAATTTAATATGTTTGGGTATTATTAGTCTTCTTGAAAATAGTGAACAATACAATCGACTTCGTGAAAATTTATCATTAATTGATGCAGCTGTTGAAGAAATTCTTCGTTATCATACTGGTTTAAGTTTTATTACTCATCGATTGACAGTAAAAGATGTAGAAATCAGTGGACAAATGATTAAAACTGGTGAAATCTTATTTGCACTTAATGCATCAGCGAATCGTGATGAAAAAGTATTTACTGATTCTGATCGTTTTGATATTTTTCGTCCTCCACAGCATCATCTTTCGTTCGGCTATGGAGCTCATCAATGTATTGCAATGCATTTCGTACGAGCTCAATTGAAGACTGTACTTCTTACTATTTTTCAACGATTGCCCAATCTTAAATTGGCTCAGTCTATAGATGATATTCAATTCGTCAATGAGCCTAATAAAGATATTGGTGTTAAAAAGATGCTTGTTACATGGTGAATTATATACTTGAACTCTACTTCGACCATATTACACATAGTTAAGCTATTGATTATTTTTTTGAGAAAAATATAAGGGTTTTCTGTAGTTTCTTTTTATTACAAAAACTTATTCTATGATGTAAATAAAGATTTGAGACTTTTAAACTTATATATTATATAGAATAGGTATTCTTGAAGCATATTTTAGATGTTCATTGTTAAACTTCTTGCATTAAGTTAGGAATGTTAGTGTGGGCCTGGGTGCGACTGAGGATGTGAGTGTCAGAAATCGATGGAGATATTACTCTAACTAACATTCAGATCAGAGTTGTCACTGGTCAAGAATAATCGAACTGGTGCAGTCCTGCCGAGTGTAAAAGTTTTTCAGACAAGTAAAAACCGCTATGTTTCGGATGTGGGTGTGGTTCGGTTTTAAATTCATACTCAGGTCCACATCCACATTCTACCTTCCAAATATATTTAAATCCATTTAAATGGACCTAAATTGGATTCAGCTCTAGTCACATTGGATTACAACCCGATTTAAATGAATTTTAGTTTATTTACATTAATTTAAATTAAGTTAAATTTATATAAATTGAAGTTAAATTTAAATTATCCACAATTTATTCTTCCATTTAATAAATTTTCGTAAATGTAAATTGATCACCCATACTCAGAATATTCATGTTTTCGTTCATTTTAAATAGTTTATTTAGCATATAAGACAAATAATGACACGAATAGTTACTGATAATATCTGTTGAAGAACTGATCTAGATAACTATGTATCGTTTTGTATAATCGCGCTACAATACATACGACCAATTCATAGTACATTAAAACTTCTTAAAAAAAAATTAGTTGTTCTCGACATTTTCATTATCACATTTCCAATGTTCATGTCACTGTTAGTATAAAAATTACCTTATAGTCAAATCTTCTATTAATCATTTATTTAATCTTATTACTCTAGATTTGTTGCACTTATTTGTTATAGTTAAAAAAAATAGATAAAAATATATTGATAGTTAGTTTTTTTCTCGTTTATTTGCAAGTAAATATAAATTATATACAAGAATAAAACATATCTTAAATAACTAAATTTTTACCACCATAAACACAAATCACGATTAACGAATTTCAAATAATAATCATCAAGTAAATTTTCTAATTTAATTAAAATATTTAATTCTTTTAAACATACTTTTGGTACTTTTGAAATATATTAAAAAAAAAATAAATGTTCTATTTTATTATTAGGTTTTGATAATAAAAATTGAATTATTTCTCCTATTTGTTTTCTATACATTCTAGCTTTAAGATATTCTAATTGTGGAAATAATTTAACAATTAATTGAATTTTATTCAATGCACGACAATCACGAAGATGAAGATTTTTTATTTTATTTTGATTTGATACATATTGAAAAGATTCATTTTGTTCGATAAATTTTGAATTATTTGCATTCAGAGATAAAAAATTCAATTTTAATATATATAAATTAGATGTAAAACATAATAATTTCACTATTTCTTTCAAAGGAAATCCATAAGATTCAATAACTAATTTAGTAAGTTGTGTTAAAGGAATCATACGATTAAGAGTTGTTGAAATCGAATTATCTGATTTTTTGAAATAATGTCTAATAGTTAATTCAATAGCATTTGAAAAATAATTAACACAATTATAATTTGCTTGTTGTCCACAAATACAAACATGTTTAACTGAATTTAAATTCATTTCTTGAAAATATGGGGCAAATTTGGTTATCTAATTTCCAATAAAATATATAATCTTGTCTTGTACAAGAGAACAAAACCAAACAAGTTAAAACAAAAATGAATTTCTTTTTTACCGATATCGATCTATTGAATAAAAAATTCAACTATCTAAACTTTCTAGCCAATTATGTTGATGTTTAACAATTGATTTTTAATCTAAAATGAAGAATTAAATTGTTTAATTAAATCATGATATTTTAAATCATTATTTTGTATAGAATCTTCATGGTTTATATCCAATATACGTAAATATGGCATAGATAATAATATTAATTCTTCCCATTGTTTAGCATTTAAATATGCTTGATCATAACATGTTGTTATACATAAAATTTGAACATGATAAAAAAAATTTTTTATTATTTTTTTAAAATTTAACAAAAATGAATATAATCAAGTTTACGAGAAACATATTTTAAATATTTTAAATTAATAGAAGATAATTCTTCTATTTATGTATCACGAGATTTAACAAGAGAATTAATTGATAAATGATGAAGTTGAGAAAGACAAGATAATAAATTATTGAATAAATCAAATGAAAAACAACCATTTGTGATAAAATATTTAATATGATTATAATCATATTTAGTAAAATGAATCGATAATGGTGATTGATCATGTTTTATTTTATATTTAATTTTACAATAATTTAATTTCGATAAACGAAATTAAATAATTAAAAATTTTATCAAGATATTTAGTTTTTATATTATCAATAATTAATATACCAAGACAAACAAATTGTAATATAATACGTGGTGATGAGAATATAATAGTCAATAGTAAATGGATTTGATAAACGAAGTAAATTAATTTGATCTTTATTTGGTGTAAGAATATCTTTATAATAACATTCGAAATTTGATTTTGATATTGTTGAAATATTTCTTTTAATTAGAAGATTGGAATTGATAAGTAAATTTTTAAATCATTTGTTAAGATGAAAAAATCCTTTATAAATATGAAACATATTAAGATAATCAAAGATTTCATAAATAATTTCATTGGGTAAATCTTCAAGAAGAGATCTGAATGAAATAAAAGGATCAATGTTACATAACCAAATAGATATTAAATAACTGACTTTTTTATATTGATTATTGTGACTAAAAAAAACAAAGAGAATATCAAATTTATTCAATGTAAACATAAAATATTACTTTCATTTTGTAATTTTCATTTTTTTGTTATTATTAGAATTCTGAATCGTATCATTTTCTTGCCTTTTTCTCCCTCCCACGTCTAAGATAAATAAATGACAATGATACTGACTACGAAAAACCGTTGTCGAAGTGGATGACAACAAAAACGAATGCATATATACACGTGGTAAAACAAATATACTATCTATTTCTTCTTGCATACACAATGAACAGAATAGAGATAAAAATATTTATATTCGAAAGAAAATTGATTTTATGAAACATTTTTCTTATTGTCTTAATAAAACAATTAGTAACAAATATGAAATCTGCTCGGAAAATAATTATCTTATATATTGCCATAAGTCGTTTATATATTAACATAGGATAACTAATGTTTCAAAAGTTCTACAATAAAATTTATTTTTGTTTTAGCATTGTGATAGAATATGACAGAAATTTTATTTGTTTTTTGTTTTGTTTGAAAGAGCAGTGTCTAGTATTACAAAATGTAAAAGAATCTTTTTTTCCTACAAATAAATTTGTTTGACTTTTTTCGTAAGCTACTTTCGATATTTTCGAGATATATGTGTGTATATATATATGTCGTGCCGAAGTTACACTTCTTGCCGAAGTTATAACTTCGACAAAATTTTTGCCGAAGTTACAACTTCGACGGACGATGTTGTCGAAGTTATAACTTCGACGATTATTCTTGCCGAAGTTATAACTTCGTCAATGTATTTCGTCGAAGTTTAACTTCGACAAACATATTTTGTCGAAGTTAGTGTGAATGATAAAATAAATATCAACTTTCAAGAAATCAACAATATCTTTCATGTTGTATCTTAAAAATTATTTTTTTCTATCAAAACAATAATACAAAATTTATTTTTCAATATTATGACAAATGTGCGAATATTCAGACAAATAAAAGGAACAATATGTTAATTTTTTTCTGCGTTGAAATTATTAATATATTATATAATCTTAGAGTTTCATAGAAGATTGTTGTATCTTTACAATCTACCAAACTCCTTTTCATCTGTATCGCAGTAAATACGTAAAAGTACAAGTCGAATGAATATTCATTCTTGCTGAAACGCTAGTATATTTGTCATAATATTGAAAAATAAATTTTGTATTATTGTTTTGATAGAAAAAAATAATTTTTAAGATTCAACATGAAAGATATTGTTGATTTCTTGAAAGTTGATATTTATTTTATCATTCACACTAACTTCGACAAAATATGTTTGTCGAAGTTAAACTTCGACGAAATACATTGACGAAGTTATAACTTCGGCAAGAATAATCGTCGAAGTTATAACTTCGACAACATCGTCCGTCGAAGTTGTAACTTCGGCAAAAATTTTGTCGAAGTTATAACTTCGGCAAGAAGTGTAACTTCGGCACGACATATATATATACAGATGTTTATTACAATGAAGATTTTCGTATGATATCAAAACAGATTGTCCATGGTAGATGTGAGTGAACAGCAAAAGTTGGATTAAAAAACTCATTTCAACGTTTAGAACACAATAAAGGGTATGTTCACATAAGGTAGTTTTTAGCCCACTATTTTTTTGATTGGAAATATGACAAGGAGTTGTCAGAAACAGGACATAGGTGTGGGTGTCTATTCTTCAGCAACATCCACATCCTGATTTATTGATCGAAACTCTAGAATTAATAATCAAAAAAATGGTTCAACTGCTCGCAGTTTGAAACTGAATTTTTATGAAACGCTCAAATGCATTAGTTGACTCGAACATCTTGTCGATTTTTGAAGTCAGATTGTACTTATCAGATGAGAAAATATTTGACTTGAAAGCGATATCATACAGCCATCCGTACTCTTCTCACATAGTAGTTTTGTTTCAAGTTTTTCTTAAGTAACATCGATAATATCTTTTTTTGCAGTTATTTATTAGAATAGAAAGTCTTGTTCAGAAAAAACAATTTTATTATTTATTATCTAAATATTTATGAAAGAGACATTACAATCAGAAAAAAATTGCTGTTCTCTGTGTATGATAGTAATGATTTTTCATAGATAAACATCAGTGGATAAGAGTACAAGTGATTAGCATGGAAAATACAAGTCAATGAGTCTTTAAATTTTCCATCTGTGGTCAGAGCACAAAATGTTATGACTATACCATTGTTTCTTTATATGGATTAATGTAACCACTATCAGAGAATTCTTGTGGATAGACTTCATGCCAAACTTTGGTTAAACTTTGCAAATGATCAGGATGTGTTGCACCTAATGCTGCTGGATTGAGAGCAAAGCAAACGAATATTGTGCGAACACACGATTTCAGAATTGTTGTGATAATTGTACTCATGCATAAACCGATGAAAAAACTAATCAAAACTATAATAATAGTAAATCGAATTTGTTCTGTCGATTCAACCATCATAAAATACGCGATAAAACCTCCGGCAACAGCGGAAATGACACCTATTACGAAATTAATCATGAATAATGTAGTTCCGACGAGACTGTCATTGATAATCGCTGTCCAACCACGTGCTTGAAATAACGTGAGAAAACTTCGACTAGCTTGAACAAATCCTTGACCAGTAAGTGCTGCATAAATAAATGCCCATTCGTTGAGATAACCAATACAGTCATCAATCATTTGAAGAATGCATCCAAAAATACACGATAGAATACTCTTTCGACGATGTTCCTTAGTAGAAGAACTTAGAGCTTTGATTATAGCTTCAAAAAATGAACCAAAACAAATAGTTCCGAAATTTGTCGTAAATGCTCGTTTAATACTTGTTCCGATTGTATATTGTTGACTAACTTCAATAGGAAACCACCAGTGACCGATAGAACATGCTGTTATAAAATGAATAATATTTCCAAATGTAACTGCGCCCCAATACCATGAAAATAATAGTAAAAATAGAATAAATCTGTGCAAATAAATACTATACCATTCTTCTGTAGAAGGATTCGAAGTTCGTTTTCTATTCATACGTTTGAGGTCTTCATAAAACGAATGGATGGTGTTTTTCCTTGTTTTTGAATTTTCAATCGTCAAATATGTTGTGTCATTGATTGAGTGTATTTTCTTATCGGTAATAGAAGTTGATGTCATTATTCTTATAGGTTTTGTGCTGACCACAGTAAATGTTGTAGCGTCGTTTACATTTCTGATTGTATTAATATTTATGATTGATATAGAATTATTCGAAGCACGTTGAATGCCAAGTACCATCAGGAACCAGAAAACAAACCATAGAAATTCCACAATGATCAGGACGAGCGCTATTAATATCAATGATGGATGACTATGTAAACCAGCACAACCTGCTTGTAAGTGAGCTTGGGCAAACGAGATTCGTTTTTGAACACACAAAAAATAAATCAATGTGAACAATAGCAAGATCCCAGGTGCGATCGCGAGTGGCCAATGTACAAGCAAAAGAAGTATTCCAAAAAGAACTTGTATAAGGATCATTACAAAAAATGAGCATTTAATAAGCTGACCAGCACATAATTGTAGAGCAATAAAACTGAGAAAAGAGACTAATCCACCAACCGTTGCTGCACCACCCAATCCGCACAATAATGGTTTGATGTCACGATTGGAAGACATTTGTTCTGATTTACCGAATGCATTATGCTTGATATAGGGAGCTATAGCGGGTATGCCTAGTTTGATGCTCACTAATATGACAGCAATCGTATGAATCCAGAAGAAAATGGCAAAGCGATGATTTTTCCATCCACCACTAAAATCAAGTTGCGGATTTTGATACGGAGGTGGATCTTCATCTATTTTTGTTTCAGTTTCATTAGCAGCTTGTAACGGAAGATTGATCGCAACTGGTTCATTATACATAGACTTATCAAACATGACACCTTGATTATAATCTAAAGTAAATTTAAACAAAAGAGAGAAAAGGATCTATAACGTTCAGAAAACTGAATGGAAAAGATGTTTGATCAAAAATTGTTAAAACTTTTTTGAACTTGAAAAGTTAACGAAAGTAAGTTGCTCGCATTGGATTATCCATGTTCGTCTTCTCTAACATATGTATGTTTGTTTGAATATCGTGTAGAAAGTTTTATGTCAGCTGTACTAATGATTCAAATTTCTAAATACTTTTTAATTACAGTTTGAATATTAGAGAACTTATAAAAGAAAAAGGCTAATAAATTTTAATCTCTCGATTTAAAAGCGGTATTTGGTCGAACTATCGATTGATATACTCTTATATTAACGTGATGAATATAAAAATGTTCAAAAACTTTAGTTTTGACTCAGTAAAATTCTTTAACGAAGGTATATGCATTTTAATTTCGAAAATGAATTTTTTTTTAAGATATTAAGCTGAGTAAGAGAATCTTAGTTGATTTCGATCGAATGTAAGAGTGTCTATTTCACTTTAATGTTCAACGAATTTTAGGAATTTTGTTTTTATCAGCATATTATACACGTATGCGCTGATTGATAAAGAAACTATTGCTAACTCTTTCACAATCAGAAAAGTTGCATATAAGACTTCCTATTTCATTATTAAACACATAAAAACATATATAGGAATAGGATTTAACATAATCAACGAAGCAATGAAAAAAGTCGATGATTGCTATATGTTTCCTTTGCTTTTCAAAGCTTGAAAAGAAAGAGAATAGATGTTACTATTATGTAAGTTACAAAGATCGCACAGAAAAATACGAAGTATAAATTACAAATATGAAATGATTCAATCTTCATGACACATTTATCGAGAATTATACAAACAATCCCCACTACTAAGCATTCGAATATTTCAGTAAATCAAGAAGTAAAGAAAGAAGAATAATTCATGAGATGACGTGATGTAGATTAATAGAGGAAAAAAAATGTTCTGCTCTAAGCTAGAAGAAATAGATGAAAACGAGATTTTTATCAGCCATGCGCTTCGAACAACCATTCGTCAATAAGCATTTCTGATCAATAAAGAACGCACACTTGTTGACGATTCTTTTTGTATTTCTTCCCTAGCATTACTGACAACATCCACGATATTTCTTACAGCTTTTAGTTCGACGAGATGATCACTATATTATGTTCTTGTTATTCCAACTAGGTTTTTTTCATTCGTAAGAAGAACAGAAAAAAAAAGAACGAGTGCCGGGAGTCATTCTGTTGAGTAGTGTTGAGACGTCGGTTTAGTATAGACAAAATAACTTCAACAATTTATCGTGTTCTTGAGAGAATACTTTCAGTTTATTTAATGCAGTACTACTCCTATTAGTTTAGACATTCGTATTTATTCTGACGCTTCAACAACAAAATTAATCTTATTACACAGTTATCACTTGCAGATATGCGTGTTTTTTGCGAGCTGCTATTTACTATCTTTTTTTTCTTTATTCTACTGCTGATGTCTTTCTCGTTCTAACTCTTTTCTTTCCTTCTTTTTTTATGGAAAAGAGAGTGACACGACCTATTCGCGCGGAGAAAGCAAGCATGTAATCCTGCCTAAACATTTCCATGTATTAAGTGCAAAAAAAAAAATTACCGTAGTCATAATTTATGATTAATTGATTACTCACACATTTAAACACTAAGAGTTATTAAAACTTGTACAATTCGAACGCATTTTGGAGACTTATCCAATCTATTCTGTGATTTTAATGATATTGATTAAAACTTCTTTCAACAACTGAGTTCGATCATGCACACAATATATTACTTACCAAGCACCAAGTCGATTGAACCATACGATCAACTGATCAATTGCTATATGTCGTTTGACATTCTAAGACCCTAGTGAATATAATTTTTCTTAGAGTTTTTCAGAATTCACTATAAATAAAAATTTGTATCATGGAATATCGAAATGCTGACATAGAATTCTTTTTTTCCAGAAACTTTTTTCATATCGATGACGTCTGGGAAAGGTATTGCCTATTGAAAAAAATCATTATATTCACTTCATGATTAAAGTTTATTTCAATATTAAATTTACGCAATTTACAATAAAAAACAAGCTGAAATTATGTAATTTACATATATTCTGAGTAATCATGAAAATTTGTATTTAGACTGAAATTTACTTGTATAATACAGAAAGTCTATCTGGTGTCGAATACTGTTGGATCAAATGTTCGAATCCGCAGTTCGTCTCGTTTTTTTTCTCGCTTTTCTGTTCTCTAGACTTGTCTACATAGGATGGACAGACGAAACGGATTAGCCATGATGGATGCAAAGACTTCTCAGACTAGTCCAAATATTGTTGAACGACGTTTTCGACTAGTCTTCCACAATGTCCTAAATTATTTTTTGCTCGCCTGGAAATGGAACTAATTAAAACGATATATTGATTGTTTTGATAGAAATATCATGACATTTGACGACGAATACAAATAAAATCAGAATAAGATTCATTTCTTTTGCATTTTTGAAAACATCTAAAATTTGTGAACCGAGATCGAATGTTGGTCGAATATGTTTCTCATTTGCAACTAATTTAGTAGACACTTTTAGATTTTCGCTAAAATATTGGATTAGATTAAGAGATTATTTTCCAAAATTGATACATTTAATTAAAGTATGGATTTGTGAAAGCAACTAAATGATCATTGATGAAATTAATTCTGGTTGAAATATAATATTCTCTGTACTAGATAATAATTGTAATTTCTTTTTAATTGAAGTTGCAGAAACGAACGAATGATAAGATTATTTTTCTCCATGATCAAACATGCTGTGATGATCTATATATTAAGCAAATACAAGTATGTCAATCGTCCGCAATATGAACCCATATAAATACTCAATAATATTGCTAAAGATGACATATCTATTATTTTGTACCAGAAGAAACATTGTATCATGATCAAAGTGAGAAACAATATCGACTATAAATTCAAAAAGAGAATAAATATTCGAAAAGTAAGTGTATCGAGATGAAATTAGGAACAGTTGAATTCACATTATTTATGTAGGAAAATGAACAATCAGAACAAAAAGTTCAACAACAAAACCAACATTTGACTTGTTTCAACGATTTGTCCGATGAAATTCTTCTTCTGATTTGTCGTTACTTAACTCCAGCACATGTAATCAAAGCCTTTCACAAATATGATGAATGAATGTTTTCTTGCATATCAGAATATCGTCATAATGTGAATTTGAATAAATGCAACTATACAGTTTCATTATATTTTTTGAAATTATTTATTAAGAAACGACTTCGACCATCAAAATTGACTATTAGTAATTCAAATATACCAACAGAAATCGAATTTGTTTTAAATGAACTGGATTTATTGTCAAAAGCCAATTTCAACTATGTTCATCATTTATCATTAGTCGAATGTACTCAAAATGATTTCGAAGAAATTGATTCATTTGTAAAAATGTTCAATTCATTACAATCAGTGACTATTACTAAATCTAAATCAAATAAAAATGAAGATTCAATGGAAAAATTCAACAATTGACATGCTTCGTAATTTAATATTTGATAAATCACTCAAACGACTCATCGAACTTGAATTAAGTACGATCGATGGTATTGTTCTCGATACACGATTGTCCTCACATAAGTATCTCAAACGATTAACAATTTCATTACAAAAAAATCGACGATCTCTTTGTTTTATCGGATGATCTTACACCGTCTTTAATTGTACTTAATGTTACTCTATGTATATCTCATACAAACAAACGATTAACATTACTACCAAATTGGTCACAACGATTTATGTGTCTTTTGACTGAATTTCATTTGATAGCCAAAATACATGTTCTGTTTACTTTTGACAATTTACGTAGTATTGTGATGCTTATGATAAAACTTGAGAAATTGACGGTCAAGGTAAAACAATGGAGTAGCAATAATGAACAATTTGTAGAAGGAAATGAAATTGATATGATAATTCAAAATTGTATGTCAGAACTACGTAATTTTTATTGTTTTATTCAAACAACTAATGACATTGATATACAGGCATGAATTAATTGTAAATTTCTTAACAATATTTTAGAAACTGTTTTACTATAATATGTACAAAATGTAAATAGATTCATAAATTTAGTTTTTGTTCTTTTGCTAGACTTTCAAAGTCTTAAACGAACGTTGACTAATAGCATTTGGATCACGTTTGGATAATTCATGCAAACATGTGTATACAATTCCATGATCATTTGAAAGATTGCAAATATCCATATTAGCTAATGATGATACAACGAGCATATGTCCGAACGTGCGACAATTGATAGTCAATATACCTTGTACGAATCTTCCTAATACTTATACACTTACAATTCTACATGAAGATAATCTTTCTTGTGATGAGTGTATTCAGTTTCGTCGACTTAATCATTTGACAACGCGTCATATTCATACATTGACATTATTTGAAATAAATGATTTATTGACTCATTCAATTATTTATTCTAATATTCAAAATTTGATTCTTAAAATGGATAAAGTCGATTCGCTAACCAGTGTCCGATCTCTTGTACAACATTTTCCAAATCTTCATTCATTCAAAATTTATCTTCCATCGAATGATGAATATTATGATAGTCTTAATCTTATACTCGACCGTGAACATTTACCTTATTTATCATTACTTAAAACAAATTGGATCAGTAAGGATACATCGGATATACGAATATGGATTAGTGCTAATACACCATTGAGATAGAAATCGACTCCAATTTATAGTGAATGTGATAATGATTGTTTGACGATTTGTTTGTAAAAATTTACTTTCTTGTAGATTATTGTTGCTTCTTTGTCTTAAAAAAGTCTTGAAATAAACTATTATTGTATAAGTCAATTTTATGATCAATCACAGTTGGAAGTTGAAATCGTGATAGTATTGGTTAAGATCGTTGAAATTAGGTTAGGATGTCGGATGTGAAGTGGCTGTGATATCCATGATAGAAATTTGGAAAAATAAAACCCACAGAGGAAAAAGAATTCAATTGATGATCGATATTGATGAAAATTGCATATCGATGAGTTTCAATAAGCATTTGACAATATTATAACCAGAAGAAGTTATGATTTTCTACGTTTCATCTTTTAATTTTGTCTGTGCACCCAATGCTTATCTATAACAGTGATACAAACTTGTTCGACTCAAGCAAAATGATCCCATAGATTGTTGAATTTAGCTCGATTTTCTTAGTAGTGATGCTAATATAGTCGACGTTCTTCTATTTAAATTCGTTAACTATTCTAAGAATGTAATAAAATATTGTATTTGTTTAATAAGACCTGGTTGTTTTTTCATTTCTCACATATAAAATCATTACATGATGTATTCAAGTGATCAAATAATAATTCTAATAATGATGATACATTTTTAATAGATAGTTGAACGAAATTTGAAATATTCCTTGGATGTTGAAGACCCGAACGAATCGAAATTCATTTATATAGTATTAATTCCTATAAGATTTTCGATAAATTAAATGGAATATTATTTTTATTGATTAATGTTTGTTACAAGTGAATAAATTTAACATGAGTCGCTTGTATTTGCCAGAGGCTATCATTGATAAAAAGTGTCACAAGATCTCGAATTGAGCTCAGAAGATGATCATCATTTGCGCCTATTTGAATCCGAGTAATGATGAATTCGACAATAAATATGGTTTGTTTGAACATTCTATTTATTTTATTGAATAATGAATAAATTTGTGCCTGCTCAATACTCGATCAGCAAGAACCGAATAGATCAGTTGTTTTGAAATTTTCATGTAGAGGAATTTTGATCAATCGATGACGGGTAACACATTCAAATATATGACAAGCCATTGACGAACAGTTTTGTTTGTATGAATGGAACCTATATTAGTTGGTGAAAGTTCTTTTCTTTCAAAACCTCAAAAAGTTAAACTTTCGTTAGATTCTATAGTTTGTAGCAGTGTACATGAATTGATCTCTAAAGAAAATTAGTCATTTAATTTTTCGCAGTGGCAAACTCATCGCACTTAGTGTAGTTATTCGGAATACTTTTCTTGTATTGTCCTTTCATAGTGCCATAGGATATAGATTTTTATTTCTCAGCATATTCAAAAATGGTTTCGTTTGTTTTTGTCCAAAAGACACAAACAAGTCGGGAATCATTCATAGTTTATTCGATTATAGTTATGTCCTCGAATACATAAATATATATTGAGCAAAAAAGTGAAAAGGCTATTTGTCTAATTATTATTATTATTCTAAGTTATCTTTGAGACTAATTGTTATATCTTGCTGATTATTGTTGATCATCTGTTCAAAATACCGTCTAATCCATGAACCATGTTATTAAAAAATCAAAAGTACCGGCATATGTCTGATTCTAAAATAGTTTGGGATCTTAGCCATTGCTATAAATTTATATTCAAGCCTATATGAGAAAAGATATTGAAATTAGCCGCCATTCATAATATTGTTTTCTCATGGACAAAGCTTTTTTTTCAAGAAACCCAACAGTAAAGATGAGAAATGAATGAAAAAGTTGAAACTGACTGATACATTCGTATACAACTTTCACTGACAATCAGGAAATACTATGAAATTCTATTCAAAACTAATGATATTGAGTCTGATCCAAGTATAATAATTGAACGATTCTTGTCAGTATATTATTGAAATTTGTTGATCAGCTAATGGACTACAATATGACCTGGAGTTTGTGTCAACGACTATGGTTTTAGTTAATCATGCTGTACTTTTTGAATATTTTAATGGCAACTTTAAATGTCAGACCATGTAATCAATTGGTAGTGGATCTTCTCCATCTATGATCAGAGTTAGTGATTTCAAAAATAATACACTACTCAATATTTGGTTCTTCTCTAGGCTCGATGGTAGCTGAAGATTTCAACAAAGGCAATAATGTAGATGTGAAAGGATAGGAGCGTCGGTGCCTGTACTAGTTTTTTCTTCCACCACACTTCCACCCCAATATACAATGCATTCAAAGTCTTTTTTTTATTATAAAAAAAAAGTATCTTTTTAAATACATCAAAAACATATTTCTAACATTATGTATAATGAAGCAAATCATGAATCAGTATAACGATCAGTTAATTTAATACGTTTACGACTAGTTCTATGTTGCTGTGATACATTCGTCTTTTTCATGCCAAGCCATATGTGTAGTTCATAGGATTGTTTGCAATATGTTAAATCTCTTCGATCCGAAAGCCATTTGATGATTGTTTCCTGCCAATTAGATTTACCATTAAAAAATCGAAATGTAACACTTGACAAATGATCAAGTCGTTCGAGTACAGTTTTCATATCGTTCATTGATCTAACATCAATTTCCAGATGTTTAATATGACTAGGAATCATAGAACATAACTGATCTATGGTCTTGGAATTAGTCCTAGCAAGCCAAGGAATAATAATAATGAGTGAACAAACATTGCATGCTTGCTCTAATATGTTTAAGAAATTTGTTGCAATGACTTGAGAAGAATCTTGATGAAATTTATCAACCAATTTGAGATTTTTGAGTTGTGACAAATCGATTAGTGTCGAGATCAGATGAAGATAATCAATTGACCATGTACTATCAATTCGAATATCGAGATCGGATACATGATGAAATAGCCGTGTTATAGATGGTGTATTCTATTTTTGAATAGAAGATGATGGAAAAACAAAATTAGATCATTAGAACTCTATAAAAAAATATCCAATGAGTTTTAGAGATGACGAAAGGCTACAGTTTGACAGAAAGTCGAAAGATTTTTTTCGGAGGAGAAAGCTGCTCCTTCCTCTCCTTTATCGGCATTTATTATTAAATTTGCTGTTCTCAAGTTTGATGATATCCAGTTTCTTGAAAATATTGTCAACTTTGAATTCCTTTCTCTATATCACTGATCAAAATAAATCAACTGTTCATTGATTTCTCTTCTGTTTGAATGAGAAATTTTTTCTTCTAAATGGAAGTCATCAGTCAATTTAGATTATTATCTATCGTTAACGATGTTGATAACATCTAATAGAATTGTATCAGACTATTTTTCGTCTAAGAAAAAAATCTTAATAAACAGAATTCTAGAATTGGTTTGACTGACCGCTCTGGAAATTTATTTCTTCGATTAAAGCATAATGTCGTAAAAGAGTGCTTTAGTGAATGTCTTTTGAGTCAAATACTTATTCTAGCATAGTTTTAAAAAAGTGATTCCTTGAATTTCTTTTATAATTCAAAGAAAATTAAAATATTTAATCGACATAGAAAAATCTGCTCTACACAACGGCACGAGTAATATGAAGGAAAAAAACTCTCACTTTAAACATGAAAATATAGGAAGTATCATCAGTTTTATGATAAAAAACTCAAGCAGAAAGATAGGATCACTTTTCTAACTTTTTTTCGAGCCCTCATTTTTCTTTTTCTAGTTTTACCTTTTTTTTCTTATTTGCAGCCATTATTTCTTTTGTTTCTAAATAAACACTATGTACATGATCCATCATTGATATATCATTATTCATTTCAGTCAAAGTTGAAAATGTAATTCTATTCGAATTCGGATGATATTCAAAGTGACGACCGATATAAGGTATTGAATAAAGTCGTATTTCATCATCTAGATGTCGAAAATCACGTGGTACATGTCGAATAAGATCACATGTAACAAACCAATGTTTGGTTTCAAGCCAGAATGCTGTTTGAAATGAAGCAATCAATCTTCGAATATTGATCGAACGATAACCAATATCGACTTTCTTATTAAAAACAAATTCAAATTTATTTAACATTAATAATTTTGTTTTAATAAATTGTTCCCATGCAAAATCAATTCGATCTACATCACCAATCAATCGAAGATGTGTTAATGAAGGTGTATTCGAAAGAATTATTTCAATTTTATCCATATCTAAACTAGCATTTTCCATAGTAAGTGATATTAATTGTTGCATTGGTATAAGATTAGAGATTTTAATAATTGGTTCATCATAATCGATTAAATTACAAAAATCGATAAATAATGTTTGTAGACAAGGAAAATGATGAAAAATAATCGAAAAATGATTTGAATAACAATCGAATAATGTTAGATGTTGTATTGTACATTGTATTGGCCAACATAATTGATCAGTACCATCTTCTATTACATTAATTGTCAGATTTTGAAGACTCGGTTGTTTAAGAATTGTCGAAAGAAGACGATTAGTTTTTATTGAACGATTATAAGTATCTTTTTGTTTAATTGATAACGAAATAAGTGTACAAGTAGTAATATGTTTAAGAATTTGTTTCAAATAATGTTCTTCAATATCAAGAAGTGTTAATGAACAAACTCGTGTAAAATGTTCAATACGAAATAATGAAAAAAACAATTGAATTTGACCTGGTGTCATATGTCCATCAGAAAGTGTAAGTGAAATGACATTTTCTGGTTGAATAAATCGGCAAATACGATCAAAGTTGGATTTTAATATTGATTCAAAATTAAGTTTATAACGATCGTAAACATTTGCAATCGTATAAAGCCGTTTGCATACATAACGAAGTGAAAGAATAATTGTCTGTTCATCAAGACTACTAAAAATTCGATGAATAAGTTCAACAGGTAGTGTATCGAGTGATGAAGTCAATGTAGTAGACATCAATAAGATAAATTTAAGAGGACTAACAATGCTATATGTAGAAAAGTAAAGTTTTCGTTGATGTGATTAATATTATGAAAAGCCAACAACAAGGAAAGAAAAATATATGTTAGATGAGAAAAGAGGGCGTTGGTCAACAATCGAAATCTCGGAAAACAAAATCCTTTCAGATTTGACTTTGGTTTAATCTCATTAAGTTTTTCATCCATTAAAGTAAAATCAACTATTTTCTTGCATGGTTTCTACAGCTTAAACTTTCAGAGTTCATACCTAAATAGATTTGAGAGTGGACAGGGCAAATATTATACGAATAGGAAAGCTACTAAGAAGGAATAGGAGAATATGTGTGTGGGTGTGAGAAAACTGGTCTTCTCTTCAACCAAAACCACACTTCGAGCAAAAAAATTCAACTTTTTTCCCTCATGAAAAATCAAAATATCTTGATTAGATAATAAAAGTACTTCACAGAAAAAGAGTAGAAATTCTCATTACATTGAAGATTATTTTCAACAAGAACAGGCCTCGCAGCGGTCCTGATTTCCTGAGTTTTTTCCTCATTTTTCGTAGTCGTCCTGATTCATCCTGATTTTGGTACAAGATCCTGATTTCCTGATTTTTGGTGCTTTTCGAAACTAAGGAATTTCTCTAGAAAATTTCGGTTTAGTCTCAGTGGAGGCGTTACAGAAATTCTGTCTTGAATTGATGAAGATACTGTTTTTTCAATGATCGCGTTGTTCATCTTGTTTGAAGAATAGATAAAGTTCTTTATGAACTGAAAAATGTCGGTGAATGTATGAAAAAGTTCATCTCTTTTTTTTTACACGATTCATACAAAATCTTGTATCATTATTCAGTAAGAAAAAAAAAGAAAAGACAGGCACAAGTTAGTTAGTTAGTAGGTCTGGAAGTCGAGAGTCCGATGAATAATCAACTCTCTTCGTTGGATTGCTGTCGACGAATCTCACGAATGAACTTCTGAAGGTGTCCCCTTGCTTTTGACCTGATATTTTGGCTATATCTTGGGACCTCTAGACTAGAATTACCTTAAGTTGGCACGCTTGCCTGTCCATTTGGGCTTGATTTATCATGGATTCTGGACTTATGACTCTAGGTTATCTGGAACAGCAAATATGTGGATTTCGCCCTGAAATTTTGTCTATAAATAAATCTGATGGTCACGAGGATACCTTAAGAGGTTGAGACAAAACGAATGCATCCTTGAGATATTTCGTTTTCAAAAAACCATCTATTTCTCAGAAAAAAATTTACAAAAATAGGAATATTTGGATATTCAACATCTTAAGAAAGATGCATTCGTTTTGTCTGAAACTTTAAGGTATCTTAGTGAACATTAGATTTATTTATAGACAAAATTTCAGGTCGAAATGCGCATATTTGCTGTTGCAGATAATCTGGCCTCATAGGACTAAAATCCAATAAAGTGGTCATAACTCAGTCCTAAAGGCTCAGGCAAGTGAGCCAACTTAGGATTATTCTAGTCTAGTCCAGACAACATCGTTGGGACATCATGACGATGTTCCAACAATGTCTGCTTAGAATTGACGATTTCTGTTGGCACTAGACCATCTAGAACGAAATATATGTTGATTTTACGATTGCCTATCGACGAGCTGGAAATCATCACAATGTTTCAGCGTTTTTGTTTTGTTATTTTGCGCTTTGTTTAATTGTTTCACTAAGAGTTAAGCTAACTATGTTACGCGATTGTTATGCTTTCGAACCACTGAGGCAATAGGAGGACGATTTTCTCTTAAAATTCTATGGGGTACCGATTTCCTATTTTAAGGATGTTGTCAACTGCTGGAATAGAATAGAGAATGAGTGCTATGTGACATTTCATAATTTCTATTGCGAAATGATGTGCAGTTTCGATGAATAGTGCCTATGTTTTGAGAATCCTGATTTATTCGGTCAAATCCTGATTTTTTTTCTTGGAAATTCATGTCCTGATTCCTGATTTTGCATACTAGGCCGCTGCGACCCCTGAAAAACCAATGAAGACAAAGCCTCCGAAATTTTTTCATAATCCATAAATTGGCATTCTCCATCTTAAAGCATTTTACATAGGAAATTGTACATTGCGATTGTTGGTCATTACTGAGTTAGCACATTCGACCCGATTCATTTTTCTTAGAAAATTTTTTCGAGACGTTCATTTTCATGGAGAGTTAACTTCTAATAAATGGACTTAATGACCTTTTCGTTATCTTCTACTAATTACTTATCGTTCTCTTCATTATATCATTACATCATGAGTCATTTTTTTTCTGACCCATTGAGTAATCGCTCGAGTTACTTTTTCGTTCTTTTTCATTCGAAGCGCAAACTCGCTGATCACAAGCTTGAAGAAAAGGAAGGATCTACGCGCAATGTTGGCAGACGGTGCACTGGCTGCTATGCGAAGGGAAGGGCACAACAGTCAAGAGAAGCGAACAATGCAGCAGCAAAGAAAGTAAAAACTTTCTGTTCTGACTGTGATAAATTTTTTTGTCTTGAGTGTTTTAATGATAAGCATTATGCTATGGAATCAAGGATTCAAATAAAGTACTGAAGGCAGAAGATATGACATCTTATGTTTAACCTCCTGCTTAAGAAAAAAGCAAAAGAAAGTGCTTTTCTATACAGTTTATCGTTAAACCATAGCGTGGCCCACCGGTGGGCTACATCGTACCCAATGGGTTAAGTATACTTAGTGATTTTTTCATCATAGAATCAAAGAAATGAATGAAACTAAATGATTGATCAGTCGTTTTATTTCGATCAAACAGTTGCTCCTCTTTCTCACGGCTAAAACACAAATATCAATAATAATATCTTCATAAAAAAATCAATACCACTGGACGACCCTATCAATATCTTTAACATTGTAAATTAGTTGAGAAAATATCAGAAGAAACGAATGAGTAAAAGGAAAGTCTCTTCCCGTTTGATGGTCGATTAAATGCATGTAACCTAAAGAATGCTTATCATTAATTCACTACATGATATTCTTCTATCAATCGATGAATTAATAATCACCAAGGACTGTTTCGAAAAAGCTTACTGGACTAAGCATGAGGCTGTGAGTGTGTATGCAAGTGTAGCTGGAGAGAAGATCACACCCATCTACATTCATACCCAGTCCAGCTTATCACAACTTATCTTGAGTTAATCAATGAGAAGAAAATATAGTGCCTTTTTCTTTGTTGCTTGAACAGAAAGAAACCTAACACTCCTCATACGAGTTTGATTGCTTGATATTACTAGACATACTTACAACTATTTTTTTTCAGAACAGACCAAGTTTTTAAAAGGTCCACTGTAGTATAAAAGCACAGTTAAAATTTCAATGTTGCTAAATATTCATGCTTGCATAGAGATTATTTCAATATATTGAGTTGTTTCAAGAAGAGTTTGAGTAAAGGACGTTTTTTGACAAAAGGAATATCTTCCTAGTTTAATTTTGAAGTCATTCATTCAACGTGTTGTTTTCTGTAGTCCAACGATTGTTCCATTTGTAGCCAGTAGTCTCCCATCCACATGCTATCCTTAGTCACATTTTTTTTGATCCCTCCAATTGCAGGCGCTATGTCCGAGCAATCCCTTTATTGAGTAAGAAGCTTACAATACTCCTAGAAAAACTTAATCCAAGCCATGCGAAAGTTCTTACCAATTCTTAATAAAATCCTAAATGATGTTGAACATAAATAAAATTTGTCTGAGATTCAGATTTTTCGAGTATATCTCATACTCACTTTCGTTGAGTTCTTACTGCACATATTTTACAAGATTTTTCTATCTTTCTATTCTACTTATGACTTGTGTAAGAAGAAACTTATGGTAATGAATCACATTAAAATCGAGTTTAAATCTCATTGCCCTCTTTTTTTTCCATCTTTTAAAACTAATTTCCATACACATTTTGAAAGTGGGTTCTATCGGATCATTGTTACTAATTGACTTAAACTGAGCATTACAACGATCATGAACTACTGAACATTCTGATTTTCGTGATAATATGTAAACGTATGCGTGCCTTATTTTGATAGTTGTACTATTCAAATTTGTTTCCAATACGTATGAAGATAAATAGATATAGGTTACATTAGTGAATAGTTGACAAGTGACATCATAGTTTTTGTTAGCAAAGTAATTTAGAAAGAGAATCGATAAGTTGATGATCAGATAAACATCTCACAAAGACAATCGTCAAAAGTGAATCGGTTTATTGTTAGATCAGAATAGGAAGTCAACAATGAAATATTTCGAATGACACTTACAGTTATGACGAGTCTTATGAGAAGCGATGACGCCATCAATTAAGACAATAAAGAGTCTTATCTTTTAGTAATATTTCTCGCCTTGCTGAACAATTGTATCAAACTGATGACGACAAGGTTGACGTTGATCGCAGGGGTAGATGAATAATTCTTAATTCTACATACATTTTTTATTTGCAGAAAAAGAGTTGACTGTGATCGCGGATATTTATTCATTCGCTCATTGCGTTCAACAAGTGGAAAATAGACGTAGTCAACCAACATGTTTCCGTTATAATTGTTTTTCATGTTTCATTGTCTTTTAGCTGTAAAACAAATCAAAATAAAATAATACTAGAGTGTGAGTTCATTGATAACAGAAAGAGCCACAATCACTACCCAATTCACACCCATATCTACATATTCATCCCTGCATTTACTCAACCCCACTCAAACTAACATCTCACAATTTACACTTCACACTGTTAATTAGTCAGATCAACTGTACATATAAAAGGTTCAGTTGAGTCAACTCTGTCTTTCAATAATACGTTCGTTCTCTTTTCAAGATTGGGTCCAATAGGGCTTCATAGTTCGAGGAGTTACTTGCGGTCCTGACTTTTCGACCTGGGTTTATTTATGCAGTGTTCAGTCCAACGACTCACAGGATGCACTGAAGATATTTCGCATCGAACTGGGCTTTCCATATTCGTCATACCACTTGGAGTCGTATACAACGAGACAATGTTGTGTGGTCCGGAATAAGCACAATTAACAAACCATCGTTTCTTTTCCATCCAAAATAGTGTTTGAAAAGGAGTAATCAATGAGTTTAAAGTAGAAATGATTTCATCATTGGCTTTTGTAAAAAAGAGAAATTCCAACTTTTTCAATAAAGGAACTTTGCTACTGACAAATCGTTCCCAAAAGTGACCGTCGAATACAGAATCAAATTCTCTTTGTCTTAAAGAAGTTACTTTGAAATGGAGAAGACCAGGTGTTACTGAAATCATTAATTCAAGTTGCTTTGTAGAAAGTGTACAGTCAGCAATTATTAACGAGGTCAATAATGTATTGAACTGAGAGTTTAAATTTGTGACAATTGTATCGTCCACATCATTATCATGCATGGTGCAGCAATTTGTTTGAAATGTTCGTAAATAAGGTAAGTGATTTAGAATAGCAATATAATCACTGTATGAACACGTACCGATTTTCAAGTATGTTAATTCGTAATGATCTGGCCATGATATACAGTCCGTGCTGTACTTGAAATTATTTAAACATATTTTTCGAATTTTATACCTAAGAATTATTGACGAGATAAGAGAAATAAGGGATGTTCTTGTTTTACTATTATTTTCACTCAAATCGATTACTAAAGAAGTGAGTGAATCGGTTGTTAATTGTTGGAAGAAATATTCAAGTTTTTCAACACTGATACCGCGAACTGTGACTGCTCGAAGTTGAGTGAACAAACGAATATCGATAGAAGGATGAAATAAGTCAATGTGATTGAAACAACTAGTATTATTGCAGATGTTTAGATTTGCGACGTTTTTCGGATTAAGAATATGATAAAACGAGTTGAAATCCAATGTTGGGTTTAAATTAAATTCAAGTTTAAATCGATAATAAGTGTTGACATATGAACAAAGACGTTTACAGGTCAGATTAATTGAATAGAGAATATTTTGAGTGTCACAGTAATCAAATATGCGATGAATCAATTCGACAGGTAGTGTAAAAAGTGGTGTATGTTCCATTTTCGTTGCTCGAACGAATGTGATCAAGTATTGTTGCTGTTTCTTGGAAACGTATGAGTCTCTAGTGATATTTTTACATTTACATCTCTATAGCAATAACCTAATAGATGGACTGTTTACATCTAGTGAGACCAAAACGAAGTACACGAAGTGTTTTAAAAATTCTGAGAGAATTTAGATCGTACAGAAACTATAGATTTAGTCGAATGTGACGGCTAATCCGCCATTTACTTTTAGCAAAGAAGTTGCAAAGGTTTTTCTGAACTTCTTTACATCAGTACATAACGACAGATCCATTGTTTTAATGATAAATGTGTGGACACCCTTGTTGTCATCCACTGTTTTTTAGAAAGATATATGACTTCGTGCTGGAAAGCTCGAAAAACGAGTGAGAAATCGAATCATGAAAAGTGAACAGTAGTATCATCAGACAAAATATATACAATATAGTAGTTCATCTGACAATAAAATCAAGAAGTACACACAAAATAATAAATATAAGTAAGCTATAAAATAAAAGAAGAGTAAAAGCCTGATTGCCGATCTGATTAGTTTTGAATTAGTACTAAAAATTGCAAAATGTATGTGTTTCAGATCCTCAAGAGAGTCGGTGTTTCTTTTAAGCTTTGATCGCGTTCCATTTCAAACGAAAGATGGTGAGGGCGGGCAGAATGAATGTGATGGCAGTATTCTTTTTATTTATACGCACATCAGTCATACTCATACCCTCAAAGGAATAAGGTAAATATTACATAGTAACACACAAACCATAACATATGGTAGTTTTTAACTGTTTCTTTGTATTTTTATCATCGACTCAGACCTAATAAGAGACCCTTTTCTCTCAATACTATGATACTTACAGTTAGTGACTAATCAAAGAATGTGCATGCAATCGTAAGAAACCAACAGTGAAAATAAGTTGTGCTTCTCTTTTATTTTTAATATAGAAAGGAAGTGTCGTCACATAAGAAAATACTTCGTTCTGTTCTGAAGTAAAAAAGAAAAATACAAGAAAGCGAAAAAATATGCACGTGAAACTACCTCAATGCTGTATATTCTGACGAAAAGAGTCTTGCGTGAATCACCAATCGACTATATTAGGCACTACCAGTGATGATATCTAGTTCACATTTTCACATAAGAAAAAAATTACAATAGAAATAGTGTAAATAAGATGCTCTGCAAAACTATATATTTTATTTTTGTCTCAAATGAGTATTATGTACTAGACGTCGCTACACTACAAGTATCGAAGTGGTTTCCAATGAGTTTATTGTACGCTTGTCGTGATTTAAATTCATAATGGTGTCGCTGTATGTAACATCTGTGAAACATCACCAGATAAATATGGTTATTTATATTCATCGAATATATCTGCTATGCTCAAAAGCTATCATCCGAAAAAAGGCAAATACTCTGAAAAATAGGGTGTGGCTGTGATTGTGGGTGTTACCATATACTAGATCAACAACAACACTCACAACCACACCCACACCCATTTTCAAATGATTTCAGACACCTCTTCACTATCACCTTTGCCTCATTTCGCATCTATGATTCAACGATAGCGAATTCGATAGGCTATTTCATACACATTCGATTCTCTCTCGGCAAACAGATGTGGATGCACATGAGTAAAAAATAGTGATATCGGTACCAACACCGACATTCTACAATAACAGCTGCAGCCATACCCACATCCACATACACTACACTCACACCCATCTTACACCACCCACACTCTTCGTGCAATCAAATCATGTGTAACTGAGTCGGAAAAAAATTGTGTTCGAACTTTGAGTTACATTCTAAGTAAAATAATAATTCAGAATATGATTAAATAATAGCATCAAGAGAATATATTCAATTTCTGATCCGCGGTGTACACGGTATCGATAACTTGTCGATTCGTAGCATCATGGACTAATGCGTTCCAGTGAGAGTTCTGCTCGGCTAGCCAGCCTAAATTACCGAAGATGTACAAAGCACGGCATGCTCTTGTGAGCATTACATTTAGACGATGTTCGTCACGTAAAAACCCAATCGTATCACTATCACAATTTCTTACGCTTCTTACACATGATATGAGAACAATATCTTTTTCTTTTCCTTGTGCATTGTCCACAGTCATCGTTTCTATTTGACGCGGAAATTCCAGTTTTTTTTCACGAAACAGATTCATTTGTTTTTTGTACGGCGTGATAACCATGATACGTTTTTCCATTTCGATAAATTCTTTATCATCTTTAACATACGGTTGTCGTCCAACTAGGCTCTCAAGTAGTTTGATGCAGAATTTTTTGATGAAAATTCGCTCTTCTTTGTTATGCGATGATCCACCATTTGGTGGAGACGTATGTTCTGTATAAGTCAAGTTATATAAATAATAAGGTTCAAGAGGATAGTCCGGCCAATAATTTGTTGCGCTTTGATGTGTCTCAAGTTGATCTTGATAGAAAAGATCGCTTGGAAATTTACATATTTCGTCATGCATACGATACTGTGTAGTAAGTAAAGTAATACTTTCTCGATGGATGCGAGAATCAAGTCGAGTGTATAGTGATTGCGACAGATTATGGCTTTGCCCAACGCCACTGAGAACACATGGCGGAAGCTGTTTTGGATCACCGACCAGTATAATCTTATAGCAACCGAAATAAAATGGTAAAAGACAATCAGCTTCGAGACTTTGACAAGCTACACAGTAACTGTCAGAAATATGTAGGATAGTACAGATAAAGAAAATTTACCTTCGTCAATAATGATAAATTTAATCAATTTCTTCTTTTTAATCGATAGAAGTGTGTTATTCGCTGTATAGTTCAAAGTTGAAATGATAACTTTAGCCCTTTTTATAATCTTTTCCTTTAAACAGTCTGCCGTTTCATATGTTACTGGCTGTTCATTCTGCATTTGGTTGACTAGCTCTTCCATCGTAAGCGATTCAAGAAAATGGTCACAAACACTATGGTCAAGGGGTTCTGCGCGACCTACTCGCACCAGTGTTCCTATGCAGTCAGTAAACTCATGTCTGTGATTAAGCACAAAAAGTAATATTAACCTGTTTCATATTTAGAATCAAGTTCATTTAAAATTCGCTTGAGCAGTTCGTCACATGCATTATTTGATGGTGCGCAGAGTAAGATTTTTTTCCCTTCGCTTAATTTTGGTAGAAGTCGTATAACAATACCAGCAATTGTTTTACTTTTTCCAGTACCTACATTAAGGGATGTCGCTTAGATTTTATGAAAATAGTTTTTTGAAAGAAAGGAAACAAGACCTGGTGGACCATGCACAAGATGCAGACGGTCAGTTACATTCCAACTAGACATTCGTTCTGCATAGTTAATCACCCGCATTTGAGCAGGATTAAAACTATTAAGTACCAGTTCTTGAAAATTGTCAAGTTTCTCATGATGATAATAGGGGTCTGTACTTGATGGATTGAGTAGAGCTCTGCGTTTTTCTTCTGGCAGTGAATGTAGATTATAAATAGCACTTATATGTCGCCGAGATGACGTCATATTGCTCAATTTAATTAAAGAAATTTTGTGTAATCCTGTTTTTCTAGAATGTTGTTTCACAGCATCTGAACATTTTTTTGAAGCATACAAGACAATTTGAGATTCTACTTGAATAATATTCTTTGTGTTGTTAGAATCCGATGAATTTTCAATTGAGACATTCTCTATGTCTGCTGGCCAAAAGTCTTCAACGTGAACAATAATAGCAAAAAACTTCTGATGGTCATCTTGAGAATCAACGTTGACTAGACAGATATCGCATAGACCGAGCTTTGGAAAGGATTGACTGAATAAAAGATCAATCTGGAAATTATACGAACCGAAAATTAAGGCAGTTGGAATTACTGGTTCAGATTGATCTATTAATCGTGTAGTTTTATATTTATGTTCGTTAATTTGAATTTCAATATCGCCAGCATTTCTTAATAAGTCATACTCCTTCGTATCACGCTTAATTTCTTCCCAGAGTTCATGATAAAGAAGAGGCACAAAACATTGTTCATATTGAACTTGTGCAGTTTTAATATCAAAAATATCCTCATTCTGTGACTTACCTGAAAAGAAAAACTATTGGGTATGTTTTTAGATTTGTTGCATTCAACTTACTGAACATCTGTGACACAGAAACTAAGCTGTCAGGTGTCAAACTTGTATGCAAAGCAGAAGTAGAAACGCGAGAATTTTGCGATAGATAGGCGGGCTTCCATCTCGTGACGATACGATCGAACAAAGTTCGAATGCCGGCATGAACCTGCGGTTGCCACACAGATCGTTGTGATGGATCCTGAATCCATGTTTGTGCGATCTGATACTCAAAAAGATGTAAAGCCGTCACGACACGTCTTTTAAATCTGCTCAAAATACGTGCCTTGATCCAGAGATTACGACTGTGAGGATCTGTGAGTTTCAATTGAAACCATGTTTGTGCCGTGTAAGTACCATCAGGTGCGACTGGATTTGCCATCAGTATTTATCTGAAAATGGTAAAAAAAATAATTAATTTGATAGAAAAAGTCGGAATAGTTTTGTTTCTATTTGCAAAGGGTCTCACATTTGAATCATAAGTACGAGGTGACGAGCATATTGTCTCGTTACTATAGAGTAATGTGTAACAGAACGAGTAAACTTCAACTATTGTTTCAGTATATTTTGTTTTTCTTTTTATTTTCGTGACGTTGTAACGACGATGTCGCATTCTCAAACCTTTCTATGTAACCATTCTTCGACTTGTGACACGTTTCAAAAGTGTTTACATTCCTTTAAGCAAATGTGTTTCTCATCATCCAAAATTTGAACAGTTTTAAGTGCCTATACGTGGTGTGGGTATGAGTGTCAAGGAAATAAGGATGATCACACCCATATCCTATAAGAATGTTCATTCCATGTTGATGGAACTACCAAAGTAGTCTTTTCAAAAATGAAATTATCACAAAATCTCTTGGAAAGTTGAGTGGAAGGTCGAAGATCTTTCACAAAAGTCTGTTAAAAATTAGGTTTTTTTAATAATTTATATATTCTAAAAGAGAAAACTTCACTGCATCTTCCTGCCATATAAACTCGACTTCGATTACTTTTCAAAAACAAAAAAAATTTTCTAAGCGAATCTCTTGGAGGTTTTACTGCTATAGGAGATCGAATATGCATGTGTATTGAGCGAGTACTGCTAGAGAAGCAATATTTATAAGTATGTGAACGATTTTTCTCACCTTCTTTCAGCCACTTGTACAGAAAAACGAAAATAAACAACTACACACTTACATAGTTTCTCTAGAGGGTGAAAAACAAGCACTGCATAACTACTTTAATATTTTGCAATAATTTCGATAGAAAAGAAAGAAAATGTGCACAACATACCTATTGTCACATGGTAGCCAAACAAAAAATTTATTGATATTCAACACAACATAGAGCATCTTCAAACAGATCTGCATCACTGATCATCAACTAACTATCACAAGAGAAAAATATTCGATAGAATGCTTGGTAGCTGGTCATAAAAAAGCATAAGATGATAAGAAAAGGGGGAGTAATAATATGATACATATCATGAATGAAACCGTTCTACTACACACAAAGTCAAATATCTCTACATAGAAATAGAATCGAATTTCAG
>CAJNOP010000039.1:670482-699878 GCA_905250075.1 Rotaria sp. Silwood1 | reverse complement strand
TATAGTAAAAGAATATCCTTTGAGGACTGTTGTACGCAAAATGTAATCGACTTAATCCATTGAAAATAAGTAAACAAATAAGTTCCTTAATCAAAAAAATAAGAGTAAACTTTGTTCTTTGTCTAGCAATCGATGGGAGTCAATGTGAGTCTTCCATCCACCAACAAAACATCACATAAACATCGCCTTGAATCTAATTACTGTTTAGACTACGCATGTTTGAATACTTAAGCAAATATTTCGACTGCTTTTGTCTGTTTATTATTAATAATAAAACTAACTTCTCTTGTTCATCTTCAATATTTTTATTTCTTCATCAGAATGGCAGCCACTGTCGAAGTCACATGCTTAAATCTACATGATATTTACGAATCTTTCTTTTATATTAAACTACATTTTTTTACCAGTATTGCAAATATCCTGATACTAATTATTTTTTTCTCATGTGAATGTGGGTCTGTCTGCGTCTGTTGGCGAAAATTTCCTTTTTATGCATTCATACTCATACATTCAAACTTGAGTTCATTTCTGATTTGTATTTTTGAATAGTGATCGAAACTCTTCATTTTCTCGTTTCTATTATATCGTGAAATTGTAACGTATTTCGATTTGATCGATGATCTTTTTTCCTTCTTCGAACAGGTTATTAAAAACAAGGTTTCTCTTGTTTTTTTCATACTTCTTTCATTTTTGCATTTTGGAATCTCATTTTATCCGACATCAACTCAATTGAAGTTTTTTCGTCGTGAAGGACGGGCAAAGCTAAAACATTTTGTACCATGGCATCAAAGCAACATAAGTCAATGATAACTCTTATTGACAGACATCGGATTCGGGTAGATATCGATTAAAATCTACCAAACTATTTAATAACAAATCTGTATTTTAATAGAGAAAAAGACTATCTTCGCACGCCAAAATAAGAAACAACTCGTCCGTACAAGTGCAACGGTTCAATCCATCAATGAGTCATCCAAAAATAAGTATTTCATCATCGAAAGATCAGAACCTGACAATAAGTCCGTCGATTAATGTTGAAAGACTCAGTCGCAGAATGAGTCAATTAGACATGACACTAGCATCATTAAGCAATTCATCATTCAAGGAAAAATTAGTACATGTACAAAAAGAAAGTCGAAAATCGAACAATCAAAATAATACAAGTCAGGTATCTGAATTTTTTGAAAACATCTGCATGCTTGACAAAGTAAAAGATTTCAATTGACTTACAATAAATGGTGATCTGAGTTAATAAGTAAAATGAAGACTATTTTAAAAACTCTCATCTCAATCTTCAGAGTGCTTAAAATTTATAACACAATAATGCTGCTTTTATCAAACACAGAATTCAAGTATGGACATATGTAGGGAGAACAGTTGCCTCTAGGGAGAAAGACGAATCACATTTCTCGCTATATATAAAATTCAAAAACAGTTACGTTTTATAAACAACGGATAGACTTCGATAAGACTACTATCTAGGCATTAATGAGTCACAAAGTTTTCTATTAATATCATGTCAAGAGCAGTCCCTAATTGTAGTTTTTTAAAATCCAGTTACATGTAGATACATTGGATATAGTACGTGGAGTTCCGCATGATACCGAGTAATACTGAGAATTGATGTTATTATATAGCATAGATTACAGACTAGAAATTATCTGAAATCGATATTTTTGAATATTACTCTGAGCTTTGTAAACAGAAGGGTAATTTACATCTTATTTTGTAAAATTTCAACAAACCAACTTTGATGTTAAATTTTGTACTGTTTCATAGGCCTTATAAGGACATTCATTAGAAAGATCCAAATGGACATGAATGAAGCTTAATTTCATCATCAGCTACTTCACTACCTAGTGATTTGTTAGACGATTTTTTTTTTAACGAAAAGAAAAAGAATTCAAATAAGTGCACTGCATTAGATTCTCATTGATGGCAACAAGCAATGGAAATTTGTTTTTTGTGCGATATGTAAGCATCTTTCTCATCCGTCAATAAGCAAATGGAACAACTGAATTCAGAATTAACAATTTTACAGAACAAAGCAACGCAAATATAGAAACTTCAAAAGGCGGCTGATTAATATGCAACTCAATTAAATACGAGAGGTTACTGGGATTGATTTATTTATGGAGGATTTATTCAGTGTGATGATATTTCAGCATATTCACAACGACACACCGAAGACTTCGAATAAACTCCCAATGAAAGAAGTCTCGGTAGCTGTCAGGGAACACCAAGATATTGAATAGTTTATATAAAGTAAACTTTCATTGAGGTTTTTTATGCAAAAACTCTATCTTCACCTATCTTCACTTAATCAAGATATTGATCAAGTCACCATTACAACGCTGAGAAAATCTAGTTTTTTTCTGCTGAACATATCGTTCAATCTAGGAGATTTTTTATAGTTCGCTTCGTTGCCAAATAGTTCTATATTTTGTAGCTAAAAATCGCCCAAATACATACATATATGCTCTGTTAGATGAGAAGCTCAATGATTGCTCTTATTTCATCGCGTTATTTTTCTTTGTCACTTATACTTATATGTGACTCATCGATCGATGATAGATGTGAATGTAGGTGACAATGTTTGTCGGTGTTTGTGTGGATGAAGGGAAGATCCACACCTACAGCCACACATACTGTCTATTCTTTCGAGAGGACATTTTTGAATTGTAAATGAAACCCACAACAGATGCTAAAATTGCTGATACTCTCTGTTGAACAATTTAATTGTGAATTCTAGTAGAGTATTTGAAAAACTAAAATCAGAATGTCGATGACTTCTTTCAATCCGTTATGACCTTTGTTTTCTGTTTTGATATATTTTGCTGTTTGATTCAAGGTATATCAGATATTACGACAAGATCTGTCATCATCGACTTCCATTAAAAATAAAGTTGCACCACTAAACGATGAAAACCATATACGAAGTAGTTCAAGTGACAACTTCGCGCAACGCAATTACTACTTTGACGATAGTGCTCGAAAAAAGAAAGATGATACAAAGAAGAAGAGAAAGATACATGAAAGGTATGCCATTTCTTTGACGTCTATATCTAAAATTGAATTAGTTGATTTATAATTGAGAAGACGTGAAAAATTCCATATGACGCGACGCTGTTGTTACATTCTGATGAGTGCTATTTTGGGGTCAATTTTGCTTGCGGCACTTGTGGCGACCATTGTAATAAGCGGTATGTACATAGACGAATAATGTGTGACCCAAAATGGTTGCAAGTGGAACTTTAAATCGAGGTTTCTTTAGTTCCTCATCCCTCCTCTCTAGGTTCTAGCCACGAGAAAAGGCGCGTAAATAATAACAGTGCTTAGATCATTTTAGAACTTTGTAGATTCTAAGTATTCTTGATCTAGCAGAGTCAAAATAGGACGGACGTATAAAGTATGAACAAAATAAAATTCATCTATCTCTCTGACATCAATCAACAATGCACAAGTTTTATTTCAACGCTTCAAAACATTAATAGAATCAAACAGTGATCTCGAAGTTTTGTAATCAAAAACAAAGGTACCAGATGATTTTATGGAAATTTTCCTACAGTTTCACATTATAAAAATTATTCAAATGTGTTTGTTGTTAGGTGAACCGATTATATAATGCGCCAAATCTCGTATTACATCTTGATTCAATGCTCTCTATTGAATATTTTGAAAAACTTCACATTTCTTTTTTAGAGCTAAATTGTAAGAGAATCCGAATACAGATTAATTCATTGTTTGGCACGATTAAATTTGAAGTTTCTTCATGAGAACCAATGGACAGTCACTCCATTCACAATAAAATAATCGTAATGTTGCGTCGTTTTGTACAATCAACAAAACGATAGTAGCCGATGAACTTATTAGAAATTTGACGATGATATTTGCCGAAAGACTATTTCAAATGTTAAATTTTCTTTTTGCCAGGCAGCTTACAGGGAAAGAACCTAATGAGGCATCGCACTATTCGTTAGTTATAGAACCAAAAAGACCAACGACCACTTCAATCTCAACTACAAGTGCTTCTAAGTAGAAATGTGTTGCACATTATTATATTAATACAAAATATGGAAAGTGTAAAATATCTAAAAGAACAATTTTTTCCAACAATAATTGATTGCTAGTCAGCGCTCTATTTTTTTTATTTTTGCATTTCGAGCAGAAATTTCGTTTTCTTTTCTTTTTTTTGGATCGGAGCTTTTCTTTATTTGTTTGGTTGCTATTTGCTCGGAATTTATTGTTTTTGTTTTTTACTTCACTTCCATAACTAATTATTAAGATTCTAACCTTCAATTCATTAGACAAATAAAAATCTTGTACACGACCCAAATGAGAATTTAATCAGTTCATGATTTTGTGTCGATGATATGACAGTTATAGTAAATCAAAATTTCATCCTTGATGCATATCATATAATCATTTATCTAGTCAAGAATCGAAAAATATGTTACTGAGAGTACTCAAACACCTATTCTAGCCATTTTTATTCGAAGAAAGTTTCTGAATGATCTAGAATCTTCTAAGCTTTGCTATTAATGTCGTTCAGCGCCTTGAATCTCAGTTGCTAAGGGCTGTAACTAAGGAGGAGAATGACCTTGTATCCTAGCTGTTATGAACTAGGAAAGTGAAGCCCCGAAAACCTCCATTTAAATTTACACTTACAATTTTCTTCTAAAATATATATAAGTTCCACTAAATATTGCTATGAAATCTCTGACAAAAACATCAATTACAATTACTACAGTGACGACAACAGCCACAACAACGACTACAACTACGACAACGGCCACGACAACAACGACGACCACGACAACAACGACAACAACGACAACAACTACAACAACGACAACGACTACAACAACAACTACGACAACGACGACAACCACCACGACAACAACGACAACGACAGCGACCACAACCACAACCACGACAACAACTACGACAACAATAACGACCGCGACCACAACTACGACCACGACAACAACTACCACAGGTAAAAATATGCGAGAAAAGTAATTCTTGAAAGATTTTTCAAGATAATGCTAAAAACGAATGTAAAATCGTAGTTATTTTTCGAGAGCTCTACTATATTTTAACGTGAAGGAAGAATTTTACTTTGTTAAAGTTGAAATGCTGGTTCCATTTACTATTAACTATGCTTAATTTTATTCGCAAAATGCTTGTCAATAAGAATAGTAATATCCATTGGAGTTAGAGATTGAAGATAATATTTCATCCTAAACATGACCTCAATGTCATCAGGATACCAAAATACTTTGTGAATGATGTTTAGCAGCAGTATGAACAATGAACTATATCTCGGAAAACTATTGAATATTGTTGAATTTCGATGAAAAAAGAGGATGAAATAATCAACAACATACACTAGCTCCTATTCATTGGAATCTTTTACTTATAGCAAAAAAGAAAGTCGGCCTTTCCAGGTTAGAAATTATTAAAATCACGTATGCGTCTAGTAACCATTTCAAAATCACTTGCCAGAAGAAAGATATTGTGGATTTAGTCGACAGTTAAGTGAGTCAGAGCGATAAACTTTATTTCAATATTAGAGAATTGTAATAATCAATTGGAAGAATTGACATTTTGTGTAAAAATTATGTATCTATGAAATTAATTTTGTATGTTTTTTGTAAGAATGAGCAAATATTATGAATTTAGACAGCGATGAGAAACTTGTATAATTATATTAACGTTATTTGTAATTCAATAAATATGTATATCATATTATTCACCAAGTTCGAGTTTAACTATTAATAAACCAAACACTATTACATAGCCACATGGTAATCAACTCAAGAATAGTAAATAATTTAACAATTACTTTAAACCGTTGTGCACATTCACACTGTTCCTTGTATTTATCTTGCAAAGTTGTTAGAATCATGAGTTTTTACAAACGATACTTCTAGTCTAGAGAAAAACCGAGAAGTCAATATAAAAAGTCAATCATCAAGCTTGCTTTTGCACTGAATTATAATGCAAGAAAAAAAACGTTTAAAAAACGGCGACTATCAAGCAAATTTTCAGAGCACAAGAATGTTACAACTCTCTTTTTCTTTTATTCCAGTTCCACCATCATCTATTTGTGTGACTGTCTCCAGTGGAATACTCAATAACAATGAGTTTATCTATTCACCTACTTCCCATATCTATGCAGCTGGCATGTTAAACAATCAATTTGGTATCTATAGAGCGTACGGTTATGCGAACGTCACTTCGACAGCAATTTGGACAGCAAGCCAGACTTCAACGTCCGGCACATGCTTTCTTGCGATACAATCAGATCGTAATCTAGTTGTTTATCAAGTGGGTGGTAGTTACGTATGGACACCTTTTACCCAAAATGACGGTAGCGGAAATCCATTCTGCTTCCAAATACTCGATTCAGGAAATCTGATATGGACTAATAGTTCTGGAGCAATGCTTTGGCAGTCAAATTCTGCACAAAGTGGATAATTTCTTCCTATCCTCTATGTACAAAAATGAATCTAATGAATTCAAAATGATTCTTCGATGATATTCTGTTGACACAGTGGAAAATCATGTGATTGTGTATTTTTCTTTGCTTATAGACTTCTCCTGAGTCTTCTTCTAGGCTCTTTTAAAACTTATTAAACTAATTTTTATATACACATACTTTAAAATAGTTTGTTACGGCGTATAGTAAACTTTTATCCGAATTATAATTATGCTTCAAAATAAAGATTTTTGTGCTATGATGGTCAAAGTACAAACATAAGTTTTAAAAGTGGTCATACATGTGATTGAAGACATTGCGGACATCCGCTTCAGCGTGTACACACAGACGAGCATGAGCCGTGGCTCACCGAGGATGCTACGTATGCTCCTTAGTTTATTAAAGAATTCAATAACAGTTTTCAAACTTGAATCATCACACTAAAAACAATATCTGAATAATAATCATTCAGATAAAGATTTACCTTAGGCTATTTTGACTGTTTTAAGATGGATGCCTTGATTCGATTATTTCATGGAACTCACATACATTTTCGAAAAAAATAATAGTTAGTGGAAGTTTAAATTTAGCTTTTTGTAGCACCTTACCTTCTCCTCTAGCCCTTAGTAACTAGATGGCGAGAAACTAAGGATTATTAGATACAATTCCATAGCAACGAGAAGAGATCGGTGAGTAATCTTAGTCCATAGATCATTCTGATGTTCTGCAGATTCTAACTAGTATTAATATTGTGTGTTTGGATTTTCAAAGCAGTGAAAGGATCTTCTTGTAAGTTTCAGTTAATTATATGGTCGTTTTTTTTTCTAACTGAGTCCAACTAGGATGAACGTAGGAAAGTGTGAACAAGATAAATTCTAAGTTTTGCCAAAACTCAATAGTATATGTGTAAATTCATCAAGAGGAAGGGCGATGTGCGTGATAGCTTATTAACCGATAATATTAATGTGTATAGCAGACTAATATAATAACTGAATCAATGAAACGAAAAGTAAAATTATATTTATCACTTTCAGCAGTATGGATTATATATTATCATAGGAAGAAAAGAAGCTATCTATTGAACATATATTTTAATGGTGTAATGACGTCAAATAAATCAATTGAATTGATGGTCAAGTCATTTTAGATGAGAACATTTTCGAAATAATGAACTTCTTGAGTGCTAATACCAGCTATAAAAATTGTTATCATTTTGATTTATTTATTTATTTAGCATTTTTTTTTAAATAAATTATTTTACAATCTGTAATAATATGAATCATAAGTCTATAACATTGAAAGTTTGTGAGTTTCATACTTTGACTCATGAAAGAAACTACACTGACAAGTTTATATATGAAAATGAAAGATTAGTGGACAGAGCCATATACGTAAATAAAGACTATTTATCTAGCTCATTATATAAGAGAGTAATTTAAGTGGTACTATTTTATAAACTGATATAAAATAGAAATTTTTCCAGGAAATTTTTCCAGGAAATTTTTCCAGGAAATTTTTCATTGTACCTATTCGTATTGTAGTCGATGATAGACCATGTGCTAACTTAGACATTGTATATTTAACATTAATTAAGCATTCGACACATTAGAAGTTCTTTCCCCTCCATAATGGCTTGTTAATATTTTTAGTATCTATGTCGATAGTGATATCTAAGTTCAGTATGAGCAATATATTGCTTTCTTCATCATCTCGATGTGTCAGTTTCGAGTAAGAAAAGTCTTGGAAAACAGTTTACCAGAAAAAACAGTCTATAGCAAAATCTGTTTCTTTATTGAAAACATATAATGAAGCTACTTCAGTGCTTTTTGGTAACATATTCTGAAAAATATTCTTTAGGTTCTCTATCAAAAAAAACATCTCCTTGTCATAGACTTTAACTGATGGCGTGCATATTCACACAGACGATATTTAAAAAGACCTTTCCACTTTTTCACTTTCTTCTGCAACATCAGATATGTTTTTATTGAAAAAGCAACACATGCATAGTTAAAGTAAACACACTTATGTTCAGATAGACACATCGACACTTATTTTTTTTATTGAGTACTTCTGTTGAGCCTGTTAATGAGTGCTATGCAATTGGTACAATTCACTGTGCACGAATTCCACTTATACTATGCAAATCTCCACATAAACAACTGATTGAAATAAGTCTGACAAATAAAAATTCAATTTTCTTTTTTTCATTTGTTTAGCCATTGAGAAGATAAAATGTTGCCAGTGACAGATCTTATGCTTTCAAAAACAAAGAGTGGTATGGGACATTCTGCTAAGATGTTGGAGTATATTGTGTGGAGGACATTCTTCTTACCAATAAATGTCTTTCTTTTTTCTTGTTTGAATATTGTCTATTTCTTTCTCATTCTACGCATGTTTGATGAGTAAAATGAAGATATTTACTAATAATCTATTGAGTAAAATGACTTGATACAAACATTTGTCGGTAATACTATGAAAAAACGTGCTGCATATTTTCTTCAGCAAATGTTTAATCAGGAACAAGGAAGATTTCAAATTTATTGATAACACACGAAAAACAACTACAATAATGTTTAGAAGATATGAGAGTTCTTTTTGGATGATAAGACGTGGAACGTCAGATTCCGTAGCAGCATGTGATGGAGAGGAATTTTTGTTTTATTTTATTTCCAAAAAGTTTTTAGTAGTCAATTCTAGTAGCTGTTGTTCATTTGTCACAGACAAAAAACAGAAGAGAAAAATAAGGAAAAAAACCAAAGCAACTTAAAGCGAAGATTGAAGTCTGGATATCGAAGAAACAGGGTCATTAGTGCTCCTTGTAGGTCTCTCTCGAGACAGTCTTTTTGATCTTGAGCCGTTTAGAAGTAACATGGTCATAGCGATAAGAAAGGCTAAAAAAAGATCGAAGAAATTTTTTTCAAACCTAGATAATGAAATATAAAAAATCTGAATATTTTTATTTCGTTCAGTATATTAATCCTAAATTAGTAGTCAATCGAATGTTGATGTTAAAATTTTCATCTCATGATAATACTCGTATTGCTTCGCTTACTAAAACCGACATAAAATGGTTGATAATTATTGTCGAAAAGTTCAACAACTGATGATAAACAAGTAATGCTCAATTCTACATTATTTAATATTAAGTTAACATTTTGGAACGGTCTAACTTTAATCAATCGATCATCAATATTTTCCATAGCATCGAAATGTTTTACGATAGCCTCATACGACTACTATCAAATAAATCACAGGAACACATAACTAAATACATGTGACTTTGATCAGTCAATACTTGTTCGTATTTGCTTCACTTTTGAACATTGAATATCAAGAATAATAAATTTGATACAAGAATCAAATACGAAAATATACGATACGATTAGTTTGCCGTCTCATGACTATAACTATGCATTGGGCACAAGAAGATTACGATTGAGTTCAAGTTTTTTGAGTTGTTCGGAAACGAGTTTTCGATCGGTCATCTTTTTCATAGATTTATATAACGAGTTCATCAATCAAAAAGTGACATATACATGTTAATCACATCAATGAATAAATCATTGATTTTCATCTAGATTGAATTGAATTAATTTCGCAAATCATTGAACTCACAATCAGTACCGCACCTAATCGACTAAAATAAATAAAGCAATAATCACACAAAAACGAACCATATGATTGTTTGGCGATAATCATATTGCTGGCGTGTGAAGAAAAACAAAAACAAAATATTGTCAGGATTTACAGTTAATTATCATCATGTTTACTAGGCAATATCATTGAAACGATAAGAGCATAGGACAACTTCACTAAATTAAATTTATTTTCATCAATCTAACTGACCTAAAAAAATTATACTGCAAAATGAATTGATTTTTGACAAATAGGAAACATCTGCAGTATCTTAAAAGAATAACGCAGGTGAAAATACAAAAATATTAAATACTTGATTAAATAACATTAAAAACGAATTTAATGTTTCTGTATGTGATTGAATTGTGTATCTTTTTATTTTGAAAAGTTATCATGTTTTAAAAATAAGCACCAACATTATAAAGAATACAAAAAATATATTTTAAAATCATTTCAGAACTTTCGAAAAAAACCTTTAGATTTTGATCAGTGATGATGCTAATGCTCTTCAAATGAGTTTTACTGTAATCCAGAGTCAACTAGAATATTTTCTTGCTTTATTTACATGTCATCTCCCTCTATGGTTGCTTGAGTGTGGGTGGTGTGTAGGTGTGGGTGGGTGTGTGGGTGTGAGTGTAGGTGTGATATTCATGAAGAGAAGACACACCCACACCCACACTCACACCCACATCCACATCCACACCCTACACCCACATCCCACACCCACACCTACACCCACACTCCACATCCTACATCCACCCCATACTCATATACGCAAAAGTTTTGTAATACGTTTATACTTCAATGAAGACTCACTCATAGACCATGTTATCGTACGAAGCAGAACAAGTCTAAATACACGATTTTTATATCTAAATTAAATAACTGAAACGCTAAAATACAACTCAAGCTAGTGTAGAACATGCCTAACATAACAACTGTGCATGAAAGTAAATACTATGTCAATTTATTGTATAGGACAAGCATAGAAATAGTCAATATTGATACTAGGATTTGTTACTGCAGTTTTGTTATCAAGAATAGTATTTAGTCCGTTTGAATCTAATAATTATGAAAATAAATTTTTAGATTAATATTGTAAGTTAATAAACTTCCCTAGGCAACGAAATTATGTTTTGGCTTGGAAAAAAGTAAAGGTCTTAGATAAAAAGTTCTTCTACATCATTCAGACCTTGCACTTATTTACTCCTTCTCTCGTCCATACGAGTTGTTAGGCATTCTATATTGTACTTGAGCATCAAGCACTTCAAAAGCTAAAGACGGCTAATGCTTCGTTTTTCGTCTGAAAATATTTAAGTTTATTATTTTTAAGCCTATTCATTAGCAACTCGTGATGACATTCTAGTGATTTATTTTGCTCCGTCTCTCTCGCCAACTTTTAAAGTCATACTCGAACCCTATAGAAAGACGGCTAAAAGGCAGAAAAAAAGAGAATTTAACTAATGTGTCAAAGAAAGCAATAGATTTGCCTTGTATTCAATTTTTCAAGCTCGTTCCGATGATTTAATTTTTATTGTGTCTACATGACATAAAAGGTATCGAAGACTTTGATGAGAATTCAAACAAATTTATTACGAGGCGATTTTAATCCTCTATGCATTTGGATAAAAGCAATCAGATGTGACGAAAGAGAATTCACATAGCACATGTTTGTTGCATTAATTAGATGAGCACATAGACATTTTAGCGAGAGTTTTTGAGTGTTTCGTAGAAGTTGTTTGATTTCGAGTGTGTGTGCTCGATCTTCCGGTCGACAACCTTCAAAATCGATACAATCAATGTGAGCGTTGGCATTAAGGAGAAGTTCGATGACAGATCTTGCAACATCAACATTGTCAGAGTCAGCGATTTGATGCAATGATGTAAATTTAGTATACGATTCAACTTCGTCTACATTCGCTCCAGCATCAAGCAACAGACGAATAACTGACAGAGTTGGAACGCTAAAACAGACAGAATTCTGTTAACAAAGAAAGAGTTTGTTCGAACTTAACACCAGCATGTGATTGATACATAGGAACGTTTCACAAATTTTTCTTCCAGCATTTATAGAGTAAATCATCTACTACGACGGTTTTTTCAGTCAGGTAAACCTTGTCGTAATATTGAGACTTTTTTTCGTTTTGAAACTACACGAGAGACTCAATACGTGAGAGAAAACATACCTTTTCGAGGCGACCGTGTAAGAACTTCGACTGTATTTGATGTCATAGATGCAACCTTGGAGAGAAGAACGACCATGCCATGCGGTGACGTTTTGACGTAAAACTCGTCGTATAAGACCATAAAACATGCGTAGTTCGTCATCATTTACTTTTTTCGATTCGATAAGCTAGAACATACAGAAAAAACAGTTATTTCGGTGCTCATCAATAGTCTAATTGCCTTTATTCTATTTAACTAGATGGAAACAATGTGACACTTATTATGACAAAATAAAAATCTTCATTGAGATAGTTGCAGAGATGTCATAATATCCATAAGCTGGGTAACGACAAGCTACACGTCAAGATATCTAAGGAAATGGATACCCACAATTTTTAGTGCTTACTCTAAAACTTGAGGAAGTTGAGTGCTTTTGGTGTAATGAGATGGATACCCAAAATTTTTAGTATACACCCTCAAAACTTGAGGAATTTGAGTGCTTTTGGTGCAACGAGATGGATATCCAAAAGGGTGTGGGGTGTGGGTGGGTGTGTGGGTGTGGGTGCGGGTGGGTGTGGGTCGAGTGTCGGTGTGGGTGTGAGTGGGTGTGGGTGTAGGTGTGTATGGGTGTGTGGGTGTGGATGTGGGTGCTAATCTTCCATATATCCAAACCTACACCCACACCCATATCCATGTCGTTACACCAAAAGCACTCGAACTCCTCAAGTTTTATGGGCATGCACTGAGAATTTAGAATATCGATGTCGTTACATCAAAAGCACTCAAATTCCTCAAGTTTTATGGATATGCACTATAAGTTTTGGGTATCCATCTCATTGCACCAAAAGCAATCAAAATTTTCAAGTTTTAGGGGTATGCAATAACAATTTCAGATATCCATCTCGTTACACCAAAAGCACTCAAATTTCTCAAGTTTTAGGGATATGCACTAAAAATTTTGATTATTCATCTCGTTACACCAAAAGCACTCAAATTTCTCAAGTTGTAGGGATATGCACTGAAAATTTTGATTATCCATCTCGTTACACCACACGCACTCAAAATTCTCAACTTTTTAAGAATATATCAATATTTTAAAATGTCGATATCCGAGTTCCGGATATTATGACATCCCTCGATAGTTGCTATATATTTATTGATACAATAAAATGAAATATTCTACATTGCAGAACAATACATTCAACATTTGAATTAAAGGAGTGGCTGATGTGAGCTTGGCGAACATTGAAAATATTAACTCAATGATATTTTCTCCACGCTTACACATTAATTTGAATTCTTTTCCTAATATCAAAACATAATTGAAGTTAAACTTCTACTGAAACCTTCGTAATCTAGCGTTTGATGCCAGCTCGATATTATCTAATAATTGTGTCTATGGTTGTTTCTTAGTACTTGTTCAATTAAGAAAACACTTACATAAGTAGCGATAATTATGAGATCGAACACTTTATAGCCTAGTTGTGTATCTGCTCTGTTGAGTATCCATGTCCAAACAAGCTTCATGGACTTCATAGGTACCGTGTCTTCTTGATGCAATATTTTCAATAAAATCTGTACGAGCTCAGAAAGATAATTTCTATGCCATTTAGGATCATCCCAATCCTTGTTTTTCATTTGGCTTGCCAGTTGATAAGCATGTAATCGCAATTGGAGACAACGATGTAAGAGACCATGGTGTCTATAGAAATAACTTTGTTTAATAATTAGTCGAAGATGAAAATTAATATCGCCACTTGTAAGTGAAATTCGTTCACTGACAAGCAGTGCATGCATTCTCATTGCGTTATCATTGTGACGTATGGCGGCAAGTTCATTGAGTGTCCGACATTCACTAAGAAATTCGTATACTTCACAGTCCACATTTGTGCACAAGAGTGTGGTCATACTCAGAAATTTTTCGAAATAGCAATAGGCTTGGTCGCGTCGACTCGCATAACCATCGATTGTATATTTACAGGCGAGTAGTGTCAACTCTTCTAGAGCTTGTTGACGAGGTAATATATCTAAAAGTATTTTTACTATGGGTGTTTTATTAAAGTTAGCAGCTGCCATTAGTGGTGTGAAACCAAATTGATTTTTGTCAAAATTTCCACCTTGATGATAGATGAGTACTTTGGCAATCTCGATGTGCCTTTTATGTATGGCATATTCAAGAGCAGTTCTTTTTTTGTAATCGAGTATATTTGGATCAGCACCATGTTTAAGAAGTAAATTGACTATAGCGAGATGATTACGACGAGAAGCTGCATGTAAAGATGTCTCATTGTAGTTTTTGGCACGTCGATTTGGATCACATCCTTTACTTAAAAGATACTCAACTATGTTTGTGTGACCATTTTGAGCAGCAACTATCAAAACTCCACACTTTGCAATATGTGCATGACCATATTCAATGAGCTGCCGCACAAGATCAAGATCTCCTTTTCTACATGCATACCAAAGCGCTGTTCTGCCGGTTGAACAAACGTGATCCACAATCGTTGGATAAATAGTACCATTAAAGATATTCTCTAACACTACTTGAATACATTCGGCATGGTCATTTTCAATTACGCGAGTAAGCATTGTATGTTGATGCCGTGTTTTAGTCAATTGACCTTCATTTGGTCGATGTTTTATTTGAGCGTAAGGGACATATATATGTGTTAAAATGGCATCAAGATAATTAGCATCACTATCATTCATAGCGTCTTCTATCAAATGTTTTATCTGTTTCTTAGTATTGGGACAACGGTCGATGCGGCGATTTCTATACTTATTACTTTGTTTACATCCATTCCTTTTCCAAGGATGATGAGTTTTGATCAATTCTTGCTTTTTCCATGTTCGTTTTGGCACTTGTTTTTGGTTGCTATAACCTTAAAAAGTCCAAACAAAAATAAATCAATCATGAATTTTACAGTTTGAATTGTGGTTCTTTCCAAAGTAGCAGATGAGAAAGAAAAACGGGTGTGAATGATGAACTTTGACCTAACATACGTGATGATGAATATAGTGGGTTGAGTTTTCTAAATTCTTTTTTTTGAATAGAACACCTGTGATGTTGGTGAAGTTGAGCATGTTTACGTTCATCGGACGTTTCTAAAAAACTTGTATTCTTGAACAGTAATTCGTTTTGCATACTTGTTACCATTATGAAAAATGTGTGCTATTGAAGTTGCAGTAGGGAGTTTTATTTTGAATTATCGGCGAAAGAAGAGTGATGTAATTGGAAATATTCAGAGACGATTATGCAAACTATATGTGTTGTATATTAGAAATTTTCCCTGTCATTGCAACACTCAGTGATTTACTGAACCAAACTGATGCATGCACAAAACGGATGAATATATATGTTGTGCGTATGAAATGAGTTATATGTGATGCAATACCTGAGAGGACGAAAATTAATAGACAAAGATGAAAACCAACCAGTATGCACACATTAAAATAAAGTGTGTCGCTGGTGTCATAGTAGTTTGAAACACAATACGTGACACATTCAAATGAGACACGTGGTGCTCGTTGCGACACATTTTGAAAATGTGGTTCGAATCTAGTATTCAGACCGCTTCAAGACAGTCTTCTCTCGACCATCGATCGATCTTTTCGCATGTTCTCAACTAATAAATAATCGGAAAATGATCGAAGACTTAATACTACTGTCATGCATAAGGAATGAATACTTATGTTCAGAGTCGAATAAATAATTTTTAAATTATTAAACTCAAAGAATCGATTTTTAATGATGTCTTTCATCAAAGAAATTTAAAATATTTTTGCATTCAATAAGTATCTTTTATGATACTTCAAATTATTGCACGATTTTGCTATTGAAAACGAAATACAACAAAACGACAAAAATTTTGTGATAACAATCTTTTTTTCTGTAACATAAGTGAAGAGGAGCATAACTTATCGTCACTATTGATTTCTTTATGTTTGAAAACCGTCATCTCTTTGAGATATGATTCAATAAAAAATCAATATTTGCGAATAACAATGGAGACTAAAATAAACCTAAACAGTATTGCATTCAAAGTTATCGTTTTGTCTAGACGCTGTTTATAAAAGTTTCCTAATATATTTGCGCACAAGGAATGGAATGTGTAATTAGGCATGCAAAGCAAGTCCTTGTTTTTCAAAGGTTAAAATAACTTGTGCAATAAATATAATTAGTAAAGTCATCGGATCCAATTCATTTCAGATTTCAATTAGATACATAGCTAATTTTCGTCCGATAGAAACCGTGTCAGTCACTCATGATGCAAGACACGTATGCAGAAAGAGGATGTGAGTGATGATACGTTGAACTTGATTCTCAAGTAAAGATGTTAGACAATTCTGAATAATAATTGGAGTTGCAATTCATTTATACGATAAGGTATCCACAATCTACAGTCAAAAACTTCTCGGAATATAATATTGTTGATAGCCAGCAGTGCACTTCTATAATATAGTTGTTGATCAAAACACCATCTATTAGAAAAAGTAAATAAGACTGTATAACAAATAATTCTGTTGAGGCTTTGAAGTATATGCACATTGTAATCATTCAATATGGATTCAAGGCTCATCGAGTGGACAAGGTGATTTGAAATCTTCTCCTTCTTGGAAAGGATTCTTTTTTGTATTCTTTCCTATGTATTTCTTTATTTTATTGTAAATTGAAACATCGGATTATTTATTGTTTTGTCGAACGATTCTGCGATTCATTTTCTATAGTTCTGCTTGTCTTCTGAACCAACAAAGGGTGTAGGTGTGATGGATGTTGGTGGAGTATGTGTCAGGAATTAGTATTGTTTAAGAGAAGGAACGCCCACACCCACATGCACCCAAAATTCCATGGTCGATCAATATTGGCTAATAAACATGGATGTTCATATTCGATAATACATTGGACTGAAAATGCTTGATTACTCTTTTAATAAATCTGCATACATTTTTTTGCAATTTCTTCAAGGGGAAAAGTGAACTTGAAGTACGCCAAAGTGCGGTAAAATTACTTCAAAAGTACTTTTAAAGCACGACAGAATACTTTGAAATTACAGAAAAGTACTTTAAAGTAGCTCGAAGTACTCTGAAGTAGCCTAAATTAACTTCAAGTATATAGTTCGCTTTTCTCCTTGAATTTCTTCCAAATATCATCATTAATTTATTGATTATTATGCCACTGAAATTCCTATTTAATCAAACGAAATCTTGTTCATCTGATGCATCATTACAATCCCACTCACCTATCAATATGATCTATATAGAATTGATAATGACCAATTTGCATAATACCCCAACGTCCTTTTTATATCATTTTAATCATATTTAATAAATTTGATTTTTTACTATGAATAGTAATAATACACATATGAACATAATGATATGTTATTATTTGAAGTCTACATCGAAATACGCATGAGAGTTGTCAAAGATTTCTTTTTAACATTGCATGTCAAGTTTCTTCCTGAACTTCAGTTATTATTGGAAGTTGAAAACAATCTAATATATCATCAATAAAAATTTTATCAACAAGTGTTAAATATTCATATTAAAAAATTATAAAAATCAGGATACTACACAACAAAATTGATAAGTAAGACTTGTAGTACCATTAACAAAACGATTTTAAGACAAAATTTGATAACTCTTATTCCAGTACGACATACAGCTCATTCATAATAATCGTCAACTTTATACTGTACGATAGCTGGTTAAAAAGGTTATGTTTGATAGATGGATGGATTTAGTCCATTTTCGCCGAAAAGAAAATTTTACCGAAGGAAATTCGCCGAAAAAAAAGTTCGCCGATTCTATTTTCGTCGAAAGAATTTGGTCATCGAAAACAAATATAAGTTGAGTTTGATCATGTATACAACAATTCTATTGAGGCAATTAATCGATCACATCAAGTCAGTTAAGTCCCACTTGAGATGGCTTCCATGTCGGTTAAATTGACTACCAAGTCAGTTGGTAACCATCTGAGTTGGTAGCCAACTGAGTTACTTATCATACTAATCAAATTTGTTCATTGGTTAAATAGATGCCACCAGCAGAATATTTATTCGTCCTAATTTGTACGCAAAAAAGACTTGTGGCGTCAGTATAATCTTTATACTCTGGTAGAGATTAACAGTTGAGAATTCATTAGATTAGTTTGAGAAAACAAAGAATGGTGGAAAGAGTGTGGGTGTGTAGGTGTGAGTGTGTAGGTGTGGGTGTGGGTATGGATGTGTGGGTGTGGGTGTGGGTGTGGGTGTGGGTGTGGGTGTGGGTGTGAGACATCTCTTAGCCAACACCCACTAACACTCATATGCACACCCATCCACATCCACACTCCACACCCACCCACACTCCACACCCATACCACACCCGCCCACACTCCACACCCACACCCACACCCATATCACACCCACCCACACTCCACACCCACACCCATACCACACCCACCCACACTCCACACCCACACCCATACCACACCCACCCACACTCCACACCCACACCCATACCACACCCACCCTCACTCCACACCCACACCCATACCACACCCACCCTCACTCCACACCCACACCCATACCACACCCACCCCATCTGAGTTGGTTATCAAGTAAGATGGTTACCAACTCAGTTGGCTACCAACTCAGATGGCTATCAAGTCAGTTGGCTACCAAGTCAGATGATTACCAACTCAGATGACTACCAACCCAGATGGTTACCATCTGACTTGGTAGTCAATTTAACCGACATGGAAGCCATCTCAAGTGGGACTTAACTGACTTGATGTGATCGATTAATTTCCTCAATAGAATTGTTGTATACATGATTAAACTCAACTTATATTTGTTTTCAGTGACCAAATTCTTTCGGCGAAAATAGAATCGGCGAACTTTTTTTTCGGTGAACTTCATTTTCGGCAAATTTCTTTTCGGCGAAATTCGTCTTCGGCGAAAATGGAATTTATCAGATGGGTGTAGGTTTGGGTTACAAGAAGACTAACACTCACACCCACACCCATCCTAACGCAAAGAGCTACCGTTATTTACCGTAATTGCTTGGTATATGATCGTGTACGACCGAGCATGATTGACCTGGGGTTGGTTTTTTCCAAGTGATAAAGACATGTGTGCCTCTTTACTTGTTTTTTTCTCGTGCTTTCTCTTTTTATTTTACTTTATATAATGTTTTTTTTTCACTTTTTTAATCAAAGCGAGAGCGATTTGTTCCTTCAAGATACTGTGACGCATTAAAGTAAAATGTTTTCTGACTTCGGCACTAATTGCGAGCAGACGCAGCAACACGACAGCTTGGTTATGAAATCTTGTTCTGGCTTCTCTGTCCTTAGATTTCGATCACAATCTTCGCTGCATTTAACACGGGAATCAGCTACATTTATCTGGTATCAACTGTTACTACGCTTATTAAAAGACATACAATCTGATCTTTATACAGGGAACAGTACTAATAATTCCTTCGACATATTCAACAAGATTAGAAAGTATGTTGTTAAGGATGATGACAGTTGCGCACTGGATGAATTTCAGAAAAAGTACAGTCCGACGAATGCTGTCTATTGGTATACAAGAAATACATTTATCTATCGTCTTCTTAATAAAGCAATAAAAACACGTAATATTGATATTCTATATACTTTAAACTCACTTATTGTCGATCTACAAACCCAACTTGAACAGTTATCTACTGCTGCGCCGAACAAGTTGACATCATCCACATTTACACTATATCGAGGCGCTCGAATACGTTCAGATGAGCTAGAACAATTAAAAGTAAATATTGGTAGTTTTATTTCGTTAAATAGATTTACATCAACTTCGCGAGAGCGAGATATTGCTTTGACCTACGCTGAAGCCTATTCATCCACTGACAACGATAGTGATGTTTATCCAATAATATATGAAATCAACTGTAGTGTTGGAATACACTCTGCCGTGTTTGCTGATGTCGAACAATATGGTACAAATCTAAACGAAAAGGAAGTTTTATTTGGTTTTTCAACTGTATTTGAAATTACAAGTGTTGAATTGAAGGACGATATTTGGACCGTTAAGCTATGTAATACAAATAAGCATACTCAGCTAGTTGACAATTATCTCGATGTAGCGAAACACGAAATGAAAGAAAGCTCCTCCGAACTACTCTTTGGACGTCTCCTATTTTACTTAGGTGAATATAAAACAGCTGGTACATACGTGAAAGAAATCGCACCAATTCTACTTGGGAAAGATAAATATGAAAGTTTGGCACGATTTTGTTTTGACATTGGACGTCGATATTACTTAAATGGTGAAATCGATTTTGCTCTGGATACGTATTATTCAACCTTGAAATATTCAACAAATCATACACTTGTTGCATGTACACTATTTACAATTGCTAATGTATATTTTGAACGAAATGATTATGAGCGAGCACTTGATTATTATCAAAAAATAGTTGAAAGTGAAAAGGCGTTGTATGACTGTGATAGCTTACCATCAGCAGTTTATACTACAATGGGTATAATTTATCAAAGTATGGAAGAGTACGAAAAAGCACTGTATTGTTATAGGAAAGCAATGGAAATAGACACGAAACACGACTCTGTAAGTCTAGCAAATTCGATGGACAATATAGCTTCAGTCTGTGAACAGATGAATAACTATGATACTGCACTAGCTTATTATATGGACGCGCAGAAAATACGACTGAAAGTTGTATCACCAAATCATATGTCTATTGCAACAAGTTTTCTTAATCTGGCAACTCTTTATACATTAATTGGAGAAAAGAAACTGGCCTTGGAGTGTTATCTGAACGCATTATATATTCAAAAGTTGAATTTACAAGAAAATCATCCAGAAGTGAATGAAACAATAGCGAAGATTCGTCGTCTAGGATTTAGTGAAGGTAAGATAGATTTACAGAGGGTGCTCCAAAAGTCACACTACACTCCAAAGCCTTGGATTTCTCTGTCATGTTTTGACTAAATCGGATGATTGTTTTACTACTGATAAAGGAGTTTTCACAGTTCATACTCATGAGAAAAAAATTGAAAAATAATGGTTTGAAATATTAATGCTGGCTCAATAAAGAACTATTGCCTTTTATCAGTTAACGAGGGAATCGCCCGAAGTGATTAATAGCTTTTGAGCTCATATTTTGGATATATAGAGGGGACCTCTAGATTACCATAAACCTAGAAGGATTTGTACCGTTAGCCTTTCTGTCCTAAGATATTGAATTTTTAAGTTACAGAAAGCAGCAATTTTGATCTATACTACCATTATCTCGTAAATGAAAGTATAATTAGAGCTGAATATTTCATGATAAACTATATCACATCATCGGCAAATTATTCTAAAATTTTCAGATTTTTATCTCATCTCTATGATTCAAAGTAATTTTTCTCATAAATCTCCGGAAGACTCCGACTCTGGCAATTGTAGGGTGTGGGTGTAGTACCTCATCGACAACCACACTCAATCCACATCCACACACCCACCCACATCTTCACACACCCATTGCCACAGCCACATTCCACATGCACACCACACCCACTCACACTCACACCCTATTTCGCAGAAGAAAATGAGAACTGGATATTCGATATCTTCGGCTACTCCTCTCACCTGTATTATTCCCGTAATTTCTAGGAGTAAAACAAGTAAACGCTGCATTGAATGATATGAAAACTCTTGTCCTTGCCTATTTAACAAGAGAAACTTCTAATTGTGTTACACAAGAGGAAACAAAGTTTTTTCAAAATACACTCTTGTACATGGATTTTATTCGTTCTTCGAAAGAAAAGCAATATTCTATAATGTGTGTTATATCGCATATTCTACTCTCTGTCGAATTACTACGTGAACTAGACAGCTTGGAACACGTACACTCCGTAATCGACTATAATCCTTCGTCAAGTGTCTCTTACTCAAATTATTCAAAAATTAAAAATGTGGTCACAACATCGGATCAACTACAATTCCAGTTAAGTCATAATTTGGCTATATATTATCGGCAGGAAGGTGACAGAGCAATTGAGGGTGGTGAATTTGATTTGGCTGAAAAACATTATCTAAAATCACAAAGTTACATCAAAAGTTTATTTAGCAGTGTGCCGATAGAAGAAGATACGTGAGCTCACTTCTTGCAAGAGATTTTTCCCGTTTAGACGATAAATGGCTCTTTTGCTTTAAAGATTCTATCATTTAATACATAAATAAACGTAAGATTCTTCTTTGTTTCTGATATTTTCTTTCTCGAGTCAAATAGACCTCGAAAAGCATGAAATATTGCTCTCACCTAACAAAAATTTACTATCTTTCTTTTTCAGATTGCACAGATTTGTATTATTTAGACCAGATTCCCCATTAGTCCGTAGTTAAAACATCATTGGCAGCTACTGTCTCTACTTGCTTGAAGTAAGTCAACATGTTTGTGATACTTTCAACTTTTCCTGTGAACTTTGCTTGATTTCATTAGAACATGACTAGCGAAGCGCTCGAACAACCCTTGACAATTGTTTTAGAACCTGAATGTAGTTCGCCTGTTACTTCCTGTGCTCCGGCTGTCTATGAGTGCCACTACGACGTTGACGAATGTTTGAAACGCATATATTCAAAACGCGATTCTCAAATTACATTTATTCCAATTTTGACTTCCTTCGACATTGTACAATTTCAAAAGATTGTCAAAAATATCCACGATTTAACTCAAATAACTGCCTTTCATATATTGTGCAATGATACTCAGGCTGTTGATCGATGGGCAGATGATAACTACCCGAAAGTAAAATCGGTTACAAAAATTGAAACGAATAAAGACTTACAAATACAAGAATTGATTGCACAAAACTGTGATCGTCAGCTCGACTATCATGATAAAATGAGACGAATTTATTCTGCCAATGGTGTTACTCCCTTAATTGCAGTACATGCAAGAGAAGAACGACAGTGTGTTGAGGTCAAGTTAGATGACTTAAGTCAACGCCTGTCATATGCTCAAAAATGCAAATTAGAACATCAAGTTGCGGTAGAGAAGTGTGCTAGAATGGAACAAAATTTAGAACGACAAATGAAAGATTTAATTAGACGACGAGAAGCACTTCAACAAGAAGAAGAAGATATATTAGAGGGTTGCTCTTCAGTACAATCAACAAACTAGTTCAACGGTTCTAAAGGGCACGTGTAAGTAGTGTGTTCCTGTCTCATACTATGTTTCTCAGTTGAATCACTCTTGTGAAGCCTTCTTGCCATTGGGCGAAGAGTACTAACGGGAAACATCAGACATTTTTAAGTTGTTGAATTCTTTTTTCTTGTTTGTTATAGGACAACACAAAATATTATTGCACCAAAACCCGGTACCAAATAGACAGTCGTAAGTGAAACATATTTTGTTTCATTCTTTATTCTGTTTTTGTTTAAACGTGATTGTTTTTTCAGTTTTCTCACTCACATTTGTTTTCTTCCATAACCATTTTTCTTTCGCTTTGGATGTCTTTTCTTTGTGGTCTATGAATGCTGGAGAATAAAGCGTTTATCGTCTTAACAATCAGTGTGGGTGTAGATGCGAGTGTGATGTGAGTGTGGGCATCTCTCCAAGCACACCCACACCCACACGCACACTCACAAACACACCTACACCCCACATCCTCATATACTTGCATATCTTTTACTACTGCATGATAAAGTACAAACGGCTAATATTTGAGCAGTTTCGTACATCTTCGATTGACGGTTTGAATGCGCAGCTGACAATTGAAAATTCACTGCGAACAATCCACACGCGTACATTTATTTTCAAAAAGTCAGTTAGAAAGCTGAGAAAAACCGAACAGAATGCCCTGTACTATAAAATGTTATGCGTCTTCACCTTCTCTTTCCAACGGGAAAACCACAGTTCTCTATCTTGGTTTTTTTATTCAAAAGTTATTTAGGAAATATTCACCCGCTGTATTCACGTTAGTGTCATCGTTACATATCATAACAAACACTTCTTTGTGGAAATTTTATTAGTATGACATTAGTCCAAGCATGATTGAATATCACAGAAAAATAGAGCATTGTTTCTACTATCCGTACATATAGAAACAAAGCTTCCTCAAGCTCTCTATACGGAATTAAGCTATCTCCACCACTACTTTTGATATGGTCTAAGATAAAGATCATTTTTTTTTTATTGAATCTAATTTTGATGATAGCTATAGGGGAACCTAATTGCAAGCTTTTAATTAGTCTCCTATTGTAAACTGCTGTATAAATTTCATTGAAATTTTGATCTAGCAACTAATCATTAATAAATATAAACTTTTTTTTGAAAATCACAGCACAGATAAGGCAAGGAATGGCTTTCATAGACTGAAGATAAAGGAAAGAAAGAAAATTTTTTTTTCTCGGGTCGTTCCTGGTCTTTGTCGATTTTCATTGAATAAAAAAGGATACACATTAATGCTTCACAAGCCACTATCGGCATTCTATTTTGTTTCACATTCATCTTCGAGATACGTTTGGTATTTCTTTGTTCGTCTAGTCTAGATTGCAAATACAACTAGAACTCTTATTAAAAGTTATACGACTCAACAAACAATCAGAGAATAATTGAAACAAGGATTACACGGCCAACGTTTATCGTACTGTCTATTCAATGAAAATACACTACAATCATTGATTAGTCGAGCTCATGCCATACAATGGTATGATATATTTGTCGCTGTCATTAGTCGACTTTATCAAAGAACGTATTTGTTAAATATGGAGAGGAATATCTTTGCTGTTGGAAAATGAGAAATGGATTTTTTTATCATTTTCGCTGGAGACAATTATAACTAATAACAGAGAATCGTTACCTTGCTCATAGTCAATATATTTATTTATTTTACTCATCTGTTTCGATAGGTTACTATTCGAAATTTCATAATTAGCTATTAATTATTATTACCTTATAGCTATCCTGAACTTATTCTTATTTTTGTCAAATTTATATTTACATATATTTGCTTAATATAATAGGACTTGATTTGGTCTCTTTAATTACATAGTTCATGTAATATATACCAAATATTTTTACTTAACAACAGGTTATGTTATCTAAATGTTAGTATCTTCTTTTTGTTTTCTATTCTTGCCAGATATATACTGTACTAAGTTAGTGAATATTTCGTATAATCATGTCGATTTGTTAAACACGATTTCCTTGCCTTTGTATGAAAATAATAGATAAATAATGTTGAAGAAAGTTAGGCCTGTTTGAAGTTGTAAGTACTACCATGGATTTTTTGATTGTTAACCTTTAGATAAAAGCTATGATAATAAAATAATATGTCATTGCCGAGTCGGGTAATAGATCAAGAAATTTAAACCAGGCAACACGTGGATCTGATAATGAATTAATCGACTGCTTTGTTTCAAAAAAAGAGATTGAGTACATTTACTTGTATAAGTTGTCAATTGACTCTACTATGTTCAATACTGATGAGCATAGTTAATTTCTTCAGTGATGTGTCTACCCTAAATGTTGTTGGTAGAAAAAAAGTTAGCGAAATTTAATTGTACTAAACATAAAGCATCCTATATATTAATGAGTACAAGTTTGAAAACAACGGAGATATTGTAGCATAAATACCAAGATATCGATCTTTAATATATGGATTGGTAAATGATAAGCACCAGAAAGTTAAGCCAACAAGAAAATGACGGCAGAGAGTGCCCATGAGCATGGGAATGAAGAGAAGAAAAACATCTGTATCTATACCCCCCATCATTAAACCGTTTTATAACGTAAAGTACTGATAAAATAAATACATTCTGATTGAATTATTATTATTCTAGCAGCCAAAAAAGTGCCATATTCTGTTTTTGATTATTTATCTCATCAGTGAAGTTCACAAATAAACTTATACTGTTAGAGACTAGCTTTATATTATCTTAGCAAAAGAAATTTCTTTAATTGTACTTGTTTGTGCACAGATACAAAGATATCAAAAGAATGAGAAAAAAAATGATAAGCTATACCGGGTGTCCCAAAATGTTTGTAACATGCTATATTTTGCATCTATCTCATCATGAATAAGGGATAGAAGCTTAGTCCTTTTTTCAAAAGATGCACTGTGAAAAGCTCTACAAAAAAAATGTCGAAACAAATCTCTACTCTCATGTTCTGATGATTTTTCCTATAGTCAGCATGAGACACCTACAGATTCATGTTAGTTTCTAACGTATTTAAAATAAGAAAAATGTTTGGAAGATCTTTTCTATTTCGCAGTAGAAATTCACTCACACAGATTTTGTAAAGCTTTTCACGGTGCATCTTTGGAAAAAAAAACAAGCTTTTTATCCTTTATTCATGATGAGATATACGCAAAATACAGCATGTTGCAAATATTTTGGGACACCCGGTATAAATGCAGGTACTTACGTCTCTCTTATATCCATTCTATTTTTACTTGTGTCACATGGCTAGTAAAAACGAATATGAAATTACTCTAAGGGAGAATGAAATAGATGTTCTTTTACGTGCTAAACTACTTGCAAAAGAATTTGTTCCACACAATTCTTTGTCAGTTTTTAATTAAGCAACAGCCAAGTAGTCATATGATCGATGTACTGGATGAAGAATTATCATTCTTTACACGAGAACGTCCAACAAATGCAATTGTTGCAGCGATCATAGCCAGGAATCTATTTTAATATCGTGAAAAACATCTATATGATGCTTCTAGTCCTGTATCGCATTTTCCAACGTCAGACTTATTAAAAGAAATGTTTGATCAAGTTGTTCATCATGATTTCGATAGAGCATTACAGCTGAATATAATTCTATTTATGAAAGCTGGTACAACGCGATATAAACACTCAATAAAAAGTTTAAGTGCTCAACTAGATACATACGTATGCGATCATGTAAGAGGTACAAAAGGATCTCAATATGTATTCATACAAACATGTAATTGAGCAACACGCCATATCCATGTTTAAAAAATGAATGAAAAAGAAATGAGAATTTTTGACCCAGCAACTTGGATATGAAAAAAGAAAAATGATGGCTTATCATGCCCACTTAAAAATTATAAAGACGAACCAATTATCAACATTCTTGATAATCTGACATAAGCAAAATAATATAGACGAAGATCAGTTTTATTTTTCACATAAATCATATTCGAAACATTTAATCAATTAATAATAAATGAGAATAAATGTTAGAATACTGACAGAAGAGGGTGTGGATGTGAGTGTGGGTGTTGGTTTATAGTATCCTAATTCTCATCCACACCCACATCCTACACGTATTTTTTCTCTTACTTTCTGTCATAAAAATCCTTCTCAGTTGTTTTTCTTTCTCTCTGCTACTATACACCGATCTTATGACATTTACTCTTTTTCTCTTGATGTATTATCATAAGTCTTTTATGTAGCCATTTTGAGCCAAACAAAATTAAATGGATTGAAGAACTGCTTTTCAATTAAAAACTAATTCTGTCCTCAAAGAGTTAAATGAATGATAAAAATGACGTTAATCAAATCGTTGGGAAACTTCTTAATAAATACTTCAATTTATTATAGGAAACTTTAGTAAAGACAAATTTCTGCCCTCCAATCCATCAGTTAAAAAATGAATTCTCTTACAGATAGAGTCTTTTTTTCATATTCTCTCTTAGCCTATTCATTAAAGGTCGTCAGGATGAACTCAATCATCTTTCGAGTGTGAGACATACATTGTCGCTTAGCAACAATTTGTTAGATTCCTAAGTGTTTGTGTGAACGTGTAATGTGAATGAATACACGAAATTCTTCATGTTACTGTCAGACAAAAGAATAAGCTGAACCAAAATGTTGCTGATAAATAAAAGTCAAAATTGTTCAGATTTCATCAAAGCCTATGGTAACATAAATTGATGTGGCTTATGTTAACGAAGTAGTAAAATCAATAAAGTACAAAAACAAAGGAAATGAATGAATAAGGACCACTAGTAAATTCTGCTTTACTATTTGTCTAGTCTGCAAAAAAGGTCTATCTATTATTAAGAACTATTCTATTAACATATTTGATGTGCATGCGGAGCATTGATAATTATTTCACTTCAATTCCATCGTTTGAAAATCCTGAAAAAGATTTCGTATGTATCTGATAAAAGCATTTTTTTAAAGTTATGCATCAATAAATTTGACCTTGAGAAAAAAATTACTAGAAGAGATGTAAGTGAACGAATACGTGTGACGATCACTTTAAGTGGAAAAACTTTAATTTTATCAAATCTGATTTTGACCAAAAAGCAACAAGTTTATTTTACCTGTTCATTTGCATTTATGGGTGTGGATGTTGAAAAGTCTCCAGTAACAACCATACTCAGAGCCATATCCACCCATACCCTAACTTGAGAAATTGAATTTATATGAAAAACGAAAAAGAGAATATGGAGTAATACTAACCAATATTAATTTATTCAAGTTCAATAACAATATAATTTTTTTTTCGTTTTTCACATAAATTCATTTTCCACAAGTTACTTTAGTTGATACTTATTTCATTTGTTGGCAGTCACATAAAACTTGAATTTTCATTTTCATTTATATATTGATATTTTTGGTTATGACTGGCATTTCAAAAGGAATTGATGTTTTTCGTGTATGTTTCCAATGGTACTGCAGATAACCTTATTTCAACAACGTTAACAGCTGAAAATGATCAAGAATTCTACTTAATATGAGATACATATTGTCTTTTCGATTTGAATAAATTAAATTAATATTGATTATTACTACTGCATTTTCTCTTTCTTTTCATATAAATTCATTTTCACAAGTTTATTTGTATTATTTATCTTGATATAGGTTTTTATATAGGCTTCAACTAAATAAGAGTTAAAATTATGATACATCTGCTTTTCCTATTCGTGCAAATATTTTTCAGGAGAATTCTAGTATGGTTTAACAGAAAGAATCAAATTTTTAATTACAAAATTCATTTAGGCTCCATTTCTGTTCTTTTTGATAATCTTGGCGATATTTCTTTTTTGAATTAGAAAAATTACTTGAACGTCACGTAGAGTGTTGATATCAATATGTTTCAACATCCATCGGAGAAAATGCAGTATGAATTACAACACGTCATAGTATGCATA